>BSSO01005671.1:0-12859 GCA_030267885.1 Mesembryanthemum crystallinum | reverse complement strand
GCCCTTGCGAAAATTTTCTAAATGGGTATTTTTCTTCACCTTTGGAAAATTTAACATATGAATTTCAACAAAAATGTCAAGTATGAATCAAATGAGATATAAAGGGTAAAGAAAAACCCATTTGGAAATTTTTTGCAAGGGCAAATCGGTCCTAAAATCCCATAAATTGGCCGAAAAATTGAACAATGGGGGTTGGTCATGGCCAAAGTAACTTATAAGGGGTTCCCCATAAAAAAAATTATATAAGAGTGTTTTTTACAAAAATTGTACTCCCTGCGTTCTCTAAAGAAGGTGACGCTTGGTTATGTGGGTTGCGGAAAACCGAGCATCACCTTGTTTGTAGAACGGAGGGAGTATTATATAAGGGGTTCCCCGCAAAATATCCCTATTATTATTATTATTATTATTATTATGTTAAGGTGATAAACAAAGCATTAAAAAAAAAAAAAAAAAATTTCACCCTCTCTCTCTCTCTCTCTCTCTCTCTCTTAAATGTGAGAAAAACCTCAGGCAATTGAGATTTACAATCGAAAATTAGGTTTTTCTTGATTCCACCGGGAATCGTCGAAGGAAAATAACGAAGGTAAAATGATACTCTAGTAATCATTCCTAGGAATCGGTTTCAGCTATCAACTTATGCGTAACAATGTTGATTCCATCTTCAACCTCGCAGAATTGACCGGCCTGGTACTATAATTGAATTATCTCATTCAATTTCTGTTGTTTCATGTAATTTTGATTTCCAATTATTCTGGTACATTAGGTGTAACTGTATGAATATGTATTACTCTACTACAGTATATGTTTGTGTTTCTTCGAACCAGGACAATATATATGGATTAACATTACCCAAAAAGTAAAAAAGAAAAAGGAAAATTGAACAATGTGGGCTTGTTTTGCTGATGGATGGGTATTAGTAAGAATATGTTTGAAACTTAAATTAATAGTAGTACTTGTGTTGTCATCGTCTTTGTTGAGGTGCTTTAAGTTGTTCGATGTAGAATGGCACAGTTTAGCAAGTATAAACTGTACTGTTTGATGGTAATTCTGTAACTCTCTTCATGTGATACATTTTGCTGTTGAAGGGTAGAGTTTTGAACAAATTGTGAGCTGATTTATCATTTCATTCCCTGTTGTACAGTGGGGTTGCTTTCGTATTGTGTGGGCTCATAACCAATTCTCGGCGGTAGGGACCGAGGAGATGCCAGCGAGAAAAACTGAAAAAGGTAATTTCTAAGTTGGTACATGGGCAAATTCTATCTCCAAATGTATGGTTTCTTGATACTTGATAGGGTCAACTAGTCATTTCTAAGGAGGAACATATCCACCATGGCCAAATTTCAAAGCTGCATGCTGCGCAGATGCTAGCTTAGCCAAATAAGAACAGTGAGAATGGAAGATAGATCTTCTGGAGTATGGAGCTCAGGCCACCAGCTAGCATGACAATGATCGGCGTGGCCTACATTGATAGACTCATCGTACCAGCCCTGAAGCTCTGTGTCTGATTGGACCTGATCTGCATCAACATAGTATTAGTTAACATACCTTTGAACCAGCTCCTTGATTGCAGACCATATGAGAAGTCCATCATTTGCGTAGGGGTAGTCTTCAATTAGCATTCTGACTCCATGGGGTTGGTCCGGGTCTGGTATTGGTACTCCCCTACATTGATCAGGTGGTAGAAAAGGAAGGGGAAAGGTCATTTTCAGTTATTGGCAGATGTGTCTACAATATTGTAGTGTGTACGAAGAAATTCAAGTGGAAACGAACCATACACATAGATGTGGATATATTCTAGGAGTACATTTCGAATGTGGAACTGCCAACAAAAAATCACCAGTTGCGATTTACCTTCGAATCAGATCTGCTCCAAGGCCCTCCAGATCAAAGCGCCACTTTTCACGGTAAGCAGTACAGCTCAACTGCATGCAGTACATGCCAGGTGTAAAGTCATTCTTAATTAATGATCCCTCCTGCCGTGATCAGCACCTCATGAGCCATTGCATTGCGGTGAAGTGTATCTTTCATGTGTGGGGAGAAGCTTGTAGATTGGGTGCATCACACTCAACTGCTGATGAGCTGCTATAATTAAAGGTTCGAAGCAAGTATGGTACCTCAACCTATTTTTTTTTGTCAGTCAAGGACAAACCCAGCAATCAGAGCTAACTCCATCTGTGATAATATTGTAAAAGGAGAATGCTCTATGCAAGGAATCAACTATAGCGCTTGAGATTGCTACAACACGAAAGCTTACTTCCGCTGGTAATGCGAAGGTTTACTGCTGTTATGCCGTGATTTTGTGGTCGCAGGAAGCTCAATAATGCTAAAATGCGACAATTTGCTACTTAGCGTCCACTATTTGATTTCTTGGTCATACAGACATAGTTTATCATCAATGTCAAGGGTTAGCCAGGCTTGCATACCAATGGTTTACAAGTTGATGAACACCAGCATCATTGGCACATACATGTGCATTACCCAGCTGCCAAAGCCAATAGGTGGTGGCATCAAGAGGCGGGATAAGGACTTGCTTTATCAAAGAACTTGATTCACATTGGCTTAGCTCGATAGCAACGGGCTTCAATGTACCCATATATGTTAGAAAAAAGATCGTACGGGTTGCATGCGTTTTTCGACCTCTTTGACCATTGATTAGGTCTAGGAATGGAACATATAAATCATGATAGTCAACAATGAATAATTTGTTCGCATCTATTGCCTGGATTCATCAAAATAGGTTGTCAGTTTTGTGATTGAGCTTATTCTCTTTTCAAAGGGATTCTTATGTACTGTCTTCAGTATTGACCACATTGATTTTGTAAAGTAAATATTATGAAGGGACTTTAAAGGTGTCCATTGTGCCTTGTAGACTGAGGTTAATCGGGCTCAAATAACAGCTCCCTTCATGTAGTTGTGCAAGAATATGGGACTTGAGTCAAGATTACTCATGTGTACCTGTTGCACAGACATCCCATTGAGGTTGCCTATGATATGCTCCTCTTTAAGTGTGGACTCTTCGGGACCATATTTGAAAGGGTCAAGCTTGTTTCTTGGTGGAAAAGCCTGACATTAGAAATGAATGCAAAAGCAATTCAGCAACAGGTGAACTATGAAGAAAGATCAACCTTATACTTGATCCTGGGTTGGCAGGTTGCTCTCACCGTAAGCTTCTCTATGTTTAACAGGTTCATGCTTGCAACTGTTTGCCGGCCAAACTCATCATCTCTCAAGATGAAGGTGTCACCTGTAAAGTGAAACGTATTTCAGCACACCATACCATCATCGTGTATAATCCATCTCAGATGAACTATGTCTCTAGATAGATGCTCTTTCCAAACTTACTAGATACAGCTTTTGGAGGATCAAATTTGAAGATGCTATCTAGGAACTCTTTAGTGTTCTGGAGAACCTTGCTGACTGGCAGTGGAAGCCTTCTGCAAGATGTTTCATGAGATCGCAGTTTTGAAAGAGGTCGTTCTTTGTACAAATTGCTGATATTGATGTACCCACTGAAAGCCTGACCTTTCTTGGAGAAGGTTTCCTGCAAATATGGAATCACAATGCGCAACCTTCCCTTTACACTGCGTGATTCTATATCTTCTCTCTTAGACTCAGTAACTTGTTCGTCTCTGGGAACATATATAGGGACACGGTCGTTGACAGGGCTCTCTGCGTCACCTCTCAGTTTCAGAAGTTCTTTTTCCTGCAGCATTTGAAGCGCCCTGGTGTCTTGAGAGGTAAATAAGCCTGTTTAACCATATCAAGTGAAAAAAAATATGAATATATTTATGTTTTCTGCTTCTTTAGCTTTAAACATTTTGAAGGGGTAAAAGAATGTTCTTAGTTAAAACATGAAATTGATATGAACAAAGATGATGCAAACATATCCTTCCTGCATAACAAGAACAAGCGTCAATGTATTTATGACAAGGTTATAAGTTCTAACTTGTGATGTCCTACTTTGGAACTTTAACAATTACTAGTACTATCAATTAGTGCTAGCAGCTGTTCGAATAACATGATCAGAATGTATTCTACTCGCATTCGCATGCCTAACTTCTGACATGCTCTTAACAAGTCCATGCTATTGAAGAAGATATGGCCTTGGTTTGATATATGCTAATTTGACTATTTGGTTGATTCGCATATTGGTTGGTTGTGTTCTTGTCTATATTCACAATGGAGCTAAAAGTTTAGCAACTGCAGAGTTTTCTGACTTGGGATTATAACAGTAATGCTGGATCATATGATATCTTAAACTAGTGTATATATGTAATGTACTCTGCTAGCTGAATCTTCTAATGTAATTTGGTAAGTTATTATATTCGCTACTTGTTGATGCGACTGACTGATTTTCCATGCAGCTAGCTCTAGCGAGTCTGGTGGCTCATGACGTACACTTGGTGTGTTGACGCATAAACTCAGTCTTAGTCAAGTCAAGTTAAAATACTCAATAATCTTCCTACACTTCTGATGGATGCATGGTTCATGTTTTCTTTTTAAGCTAATCACTTGGGTCATGCTAATTTTGACTAGCCCTCAACATTGACTCCACATTTGCGCCATCTTTCTACATTGTATTTTCTGGGACCACCATATATATTAAAAGTTTTTCCAGTTAAAGCATGCTAGCATCTTTCACCACTATACTATTGTAGCTTATTTTTTAAAAGTTTCAATTTTCAATTTAAAAAATCACTGATTTTTTTTAAAAAAGTATTAATTACAATTGTGAATAATCACTAATTGCTTTAAAACACTTGTTGTTTGTAAAATATCATTAATCTTATATACCAATTTCTTATTCACTAGTTAATATTCCTACAATTCAATTCAGCGACAATCAATTGAAGATTTTCTCTTCTTTGGTAGACAAATCAGTTGAATTGGATACAAGCCACCCATTCCATCTTCCATGCAACACGGTACGACATTTCTACTTTTTGATGTTGAAAGCTTTGAGTAAATAATAAGCACTGCTCTTAAAGTGGCCTTCTGTGATCTTGCAGCCCAGCCCTATACTTGTGCAATTTTTCTATAAATTCGTTCATGGGGAGATTCAGAATTACTCACACTTGAAACACTTAGACATGTCACGGTACTCCTTATTTTGTGTAGTAATCCTTTATGCTCTTTTTCATTGTCTTCAACTCTCAACTGCAGGGAATAATGAGACAGATCGATTGGCATTGCTTCAAGTCAAAGACAGAATATCTGATGACCCTCTCAATGTTACAAGCTCTTGGGACGACACTCAACATTTCTGCAGCTGGCATGGTGTTACCTGTGGCCATCGACGTCAGAGGGTGATTGCATTAGACCTGGATTCGTCGAAGCTTACAGGTTCTCTTTCTCCATATCTAGGAAATTTAAGCTTCCTTAGGGAGTTGTATCTTGAAAATAACAGTTTTGTTGGTAAAATTCCCCCAGAAATTGGTCGTTTGCATAGACTGCGACATCTTTCGCTATCAAACAATTCTCTGTCAGGAGAAATCCCATCCAATATATCAGCTTGTTCTAGGCTGATTACGTTGGGACTCCATAACAACAACTTGGTAGGAGAAATCCCCGCTGAACTTGGCTTCTTGTTAAATCTTCAATATCTTAACTTGGAAACAAACAGACTAGAAGGCTCCATAGTGTCATCTCTCGGAAACTTGTCATCCTCCCTTACAATACTCTACTTAAGGATGAATAACTTGGTTGGGGAGATCCCTGATAGCCTAGGCAAACTCAAGAAGCTAACAGCCCTCTTACTCACCTACAATAACTTGTCTGGTGTCGTCCCACCCTCGATTTTCAATCTCTCATCCCTAACGGTGTTAGGTTTAGGATTTAATCACTTGGAAGGAACCTTGCCTTTTAATCTAGGTAACATGCTCCCAAACCTCCAATTTTTCTCTATATACCAAAATCGATTCACTGGATCTATTCCTGCTTCGTTATCTAACTGCTCGCAATTAGAGATTCTTCAACTGAATTCTAACAGTCTGCACGGACAAGTTCCTTCACTATGGAAGTTATCAAGGCTTCAAATATTTCGAATATATGACAACTTTCTTGGAACCGGCCAAACTGGTGATTTGAGCTTTGTTACTTCCTTGGCGAATGCTACCATGTTAAGAGTGTTTGATATGTCTCAAAATAATTTCACCGGAACATTTCCTAAGATAGTCTGCAATTTCTCAATGCTTACAAATCTATACGTAGGGGAAAATAAGATAGGTGGTCAACTCCCAATTTGCATAAACGATCTAGCAAACTTGCAGATTTTTAGTGCTGAGGGGAACCAACTCACCGGTTTTATTCCCTCGACTATAGGGTACCTTCACAACCTAGGACAATTGGCTTTAAGTTCTAACCAACTATCAGGGTACATACCATCCTCAATCGGAAACTTAACCAAGCTTAGTCTTCTTGTCTTGAATGAAAATAATCTTCAAGGCCCTATACCCTCTACATTAGCAAATTGTAGATCCCTTATAGATCTGGATCTTTCTATAAATAGTCTTAGCGGCAGGATTCCTCCACAACTTTTTAGTCTCACAGCCCTATCCATCGCACTTGATCTATCTAACAACCATCTAACTGGCCCCCTCCCACCACAAGTTGGACAACTGATTAACCTTGGTTACCTCAACATTTCTCATAACATGTTGTCAGGTGAAATACCAAGTACTCTTGGTGCCTGTATAGAGCTAGAGTTCCTATATATGGAAGGGAACTTTTTCCGAGGCTCAATTCCTCAGACAATGGTGGCAATAAAGGGTCTCGATCAGTTCGATTTGTCAAGGAACAATTTATCTGGTGAAATCCCTAAAATTCTAGAGAGCTTCCAGCAACTGCAAATGCTAAATTTGTCATACAATGACCTTGATGGTGATGTACCCACTCATGGCGTGTTTAGCAATACAACTCGTTTTTCAGTGTTTGGCAATCATAGACTATGTGGGGGCATATCTGAGTTAAAGCTACTTCCATGCAGTTTCAGCAAGACACAAAAGAGGAGAATGAGCCACGGAATGCGGTTATTAATTGCAATCCTTTTTGGGTTTCTGGGAGTTTTTTTGTTGGTGGCATTTGTATCAATATCTATCTTTTGTTACAGAAAGAGAAGGGACAAATCCGTAGATTCAGACAATTTGCTTTCAACAAATTTGTCTTACCAAAGCCTTTTAAAAGCTACAAATGGGTTCTCTTCTGAAAATGTGATAGGCAGTGGCACCTTTGGAGTTGTGTATAAGGGCACCCTGGATCAAGATAGAGAAATTGTTGCCATAAAGAGATTTAAGCTTGAGCATAAGGGTGGTTCCAAGAGTTTCATGACCGAATGCAATGCCCTCCGTAACATCAGACATCGAAATCTAGTCAAGGTGATAACAACTTGTTCAGGTGCAGATTATCAAGGCAATGAGTTCAAGGCTTTGGTTTACCAGTACATGGTAAATGGGAGTTTGGAAGATTGGTTGCATCCAGGTACAATAAGTAGCTCCGAGGGCACAAGTTATGTACCGAGGAATTTGAATCTTCTCCAAAGACTTAGTATTGTAGTCGATGTTGGTTTTGCCTTAGAGTACCTACATCATCATTGTGGTGCATCGATGATTCACTGTGATCTCAAGCCAAGCAATATTCTCCTTGATGATGAAATGGTTGCACATGTGGGTGACTTTGGTCTTGCTAAGTTCCTCTCGAGAAGCCTCACTAGCTCTCATGCAAATCAATCTGGTTCCATTGGAGTTATAGGAACAATTGGTTATGCTCCTCCAGGTAAAGCAACCTTTTTGCCCCCTTTATTTCGAAAAGCCTATTATACACCATTTTCACAAACTCTTGATATTCGATGTTTCAATTGCAGAATATGGTTTGGGAAACGAGGTGTCCACACACGGGGATGTCTACAGTTTCGGAATCCTTTTATTAGAGATGTTCACAGGAAAAAGGCCTACGGATGGCATGTTCAAAGAAGGGCTGAGTCTCCACAGTTATGTGAAAGCGGCTGTGCAGCCTGAACAGGTGATTGAGATTTTGGATCATGCCCTCCTTGAAGACATAGTGGGTGAGCAGGAGATAAACACAACAAGTACTGCACACAATCTACGCAGAGCAGGGAATAGCAACATGATGTTGGACGCTTTGGTTTCAGTTCTTGAAATTGCACTTTCTTGCTCTTGTGAGCTCCCACAAGAAAGGTTGGACATGAGTGAAGTTGCTTCAAAGCTATCTTCCATCCAAAACAAGCTCCTTGTAACTCGTTCAGAGCGACAGAGGGCTGAGATGAGACACCATATATGAAGCATATGCCTTTTTACGGGATCAAGTGCTTTTTGAGTTTTTATGCTGTTTGTGGTGTTAAGTGTACTAGAATGAAATGATTATATGGTGCAATTTTGTCAACTGTTCAAGTGTTCCCCTGAATTATCTAAACATAAGCAATGCTTCAAATCAGACAAGCAAATTTGTGAAGACATAACATTCCTGGCCAATAGGTATAAAAGTTCCACAAATTTTCTCTCACCATTTAGTTTAGAGGACCTATAGCCAAATTTGAAGAACATTCATCATCCTTGATAATTTGTAAAGATGAATATCTCCAATCTGCTTGGTAGATGGTAATTCCGGCGCGCCATAACTCAATGAGTCCTTAAGTATAAAATTAATAAATCTTAACAAACACCTTAGATGAAATGTGAAAATTTAGGTAGTTCAATATAGAAATTCCTCTTCCACTAACCATAATGAGAACATATCATATCATTGATAAATTGGGACAAAATCATGCTTAAAGTAAGAGCAATTACACCCAAAAAGTGTTTTGACCCACTGGTAAACAGGCTTTAACTTATACACAAAGTTACGGGTTCAAGCCGGTCATAGGTTCAAGCCTTTCCTGGGGAGCACCTACATGAATTTATTTGTGGAATACCCGAGACCGTTTGTTAGGAGGGGCCCTTTGATCACGCCCAACAAGAAAGGAACTTCCTCCTTGCAAACACACAAAAAAAAAAAAAAGGGAATTCTACATGGTGCCACTGTGGTCTTGACATTGTACGTCCCATGACGTTCCGTCATCTTTTCCGTCCAATACCCTATTAGTTACTCACTTACCTTTTAATTCTCTCTCTGTCTTCGGCCTCACCATCTATCTCTAAAATCTCTTATCTTTGTTTTTTTTTTTTTTTTTTGAAGGGATCTCTTATCTTTGTTAGGAAAAAAGAGGTAAGCAAAACAAAATTTTGAGTTTACATAAAGGCTGGAATTCGTTAAAGCAATCAAACATCAATAGAGTCCTCTCATCTTTAAGGCATTCAACCGATTTATACACATCAAATTCCCTAGGCACCACCAAATGATACACTCACATGATACAACTGCAAAATTAGTTGCCTTTGAATAAAGGTTTTTTGGCCATTTCACTAACTAGTTAACATTTTTCCTTTTCTTGGTTACGGAACATATATTGTCAAGACCACAGTGGGACCATGTAGAATCGAAAAAAGAAAATTACACCATGTAGAATTTGCTAAACCACAGTGGCACCATGTAGAATTTCCCCCCAAAAAGAAAAAGAAAAAAGTAAGAGCAATTAGAGAACTTAAAACATGAGCAGTTGGTTACTTGGTTCTAGCTGAACCAGATGAAGGAATGTGGAATCTTATTATCGTGCCCACATATGAAATGAACAACCCTAATAACGGATCCAAACGTAACTTCAAGTGGATTCCTTTCATAAACTTCGCCCTAAACCTTGAATGGAAGCTCTAGGTAGTTTATCTGAAAATTCTAACTTGCATAAGGCCTCAAGCGGCCCTCAACCGACTTTAAGAAAGTTCATCTGCTGGCACAAACTCAGACATATGAGTATGACAACAATTTGACCAAATCACTTTGCAAAAAACTGAAAAATTCATTACAAAAATGAAATTGAACTTCATGTTTGTATTAACCATGGGAAACTGTGTAGTGATATGTAAAACTGTACAACTATTAGAGATGCTCCCAATAGAGCTAGTGTTCCAAGAAAACTGGAGATGAGAAAATTGTACTCCACCATCTTTTGTATGCAGTTCACAAATTATCCAAATTCTAATACTCCACAAAAAGGCAAAGCATTTTTCCCATAAATGGTCTACGAGCACAGAACAATAAGTCATTTGTGATTCCACGTTCCAACTAATAATATAATGACAAGTAAATGTAAACCTCTGATTAACTTCCAATGTCAGAGTTACTCCATTGATTTGTTGTACACATAAAATAAGGAGTAACAAAAAAGTTGTTCGTCGGAAATTCGTCAGAAAAACAAGAAATTTGAGTCTAAGTGTCGAAATGTCTCACTTTTTATACCCCAATGTTGCCGGAGAAAGAAAAAATATCAAGTTGTCACCTAACTAAGACTGACTTAAATACACCAAATTTATGAAATTGGGGCTTCATATCCATGAATTTGAATTTGGGGTACAAAAGAAAATGAATATAATCATACATTAAACAAAATCTAATATAAATAATGAGTAATTTGATATCATAACTAACTTAAAGTATATTATACGATTAAACTTGTTAGCACTTCTAAACGATCAAATTTCAATAACTACTAAGATTCATAAATCATGGTAGAAATATAAGATCGAAAAGAAAGAAAACATTCATCAGCATTTAATCCAATTAAGCACGTGACAAAATGTATGTCTTCCACCATTTGGAATTGTGGTCCTTGTTCATAAAACCTGGCTCTGTTCACAAACTACCATGCATGAATGACAGTGGCAATAATCGTTAATGGCAAATCCATGGCTGCCGAAACTTGATTCCAAGTTTATATATGGAAATATCGCTTGTGACTCGTGACTTGTGAGTGCTTGTGATTTGCGACTTGTCTGTACTGTACGTATGACCCCTATTTTTTAGAATTTTTAAATCCTTTAATTGATTGGTCATTCTTTTGTGTGAGTGTGACTGACTGGTCATCATACAAATATTAATATATACGTCCTCTAAAATATAGTATGTTTTTTGGTTTTTTTTTTTTTTTTTTTCATCTCATGAGCATGCTAAAATCCACTAAATTTAATTTTTGTTTGTTTGCTACTCATATGTTTCATTAAGAATAAATGAATAATTGAGCTCCGATCCCTTAACTATTTCAATATTATTTGGAGATCAACATTTTATATTTTTATATCTAAAAGAATTAATAATCAAACAAAGAGGGATAAGCAAGATAACTAGATGGAAATTTTCAATATATGGCAGTAAAATAAGTTACATTCGTGTTCACGTTCATGTCAAAGAAAAATGGGTTAAGAAATTTTGACCTAAATTTGACATGCTATACTAAACGTCTGCCATCCCTATTCGGTATGAAAGTAAAAATCCCTATAAACAAGCCCCGAGACGAAGATCTCCTAATTACCTTAAAAAAAAAAAAAAATGAAACGAGTGAAGAAGCCAACAAAAACCCAAGAAAAAAATGAATAGAGTATGAATGATAAACAATACAGTAATAAAATCAAGTCAAATAAATTCGTGGACAATTTTATACATATACACTCTCCATCTCTTTCACTTTTGGTGGATTTGTTAGGCACAGGAAATGTGAGCAAAACATCAGAATGAAGATTAATACTACTTTTATTCCTCTATAACGTGAGCAGTTTCTATTTTAGGCCGTCCCACTGTAACTTTATCGGTTTCTTATTTAGAAATACTTTACACATAATTTGACTCTATTGTCCCTAAATAAACAAAGCAACCAAACTCCTCCCACTTGCATGTTGATGTTAGGGTCAATTTCGATTTTTCAAGTCCTGTCTTAATATTTGTGCAAAAGGAAATGTTGAAGATACAGGGAGACGGAGGGAGTAATTGGGAAATTTAGGTTTTTTTTTTTTTTTTTTATTCTTCCGGGAATCGCCGAAGATAAAAATCGCTAACCAAAACCTAGGAATTGGTTTCAGCTGCGTAATGATGATGTTTATTTGCTCTTCAAACTCGCTGAAGTGACCAGGTAATATTATTGGACTGATCTCCATTAATTATTTCTATTTAATTCATGTAGTAATTTACTTCATTTTGATTTCCAGTTTCAAGAAACCAAGAAAATGGAATAACTTGGACCCAAAATGAAAATATGAAAAAGAAAGGAAACAATGTGGGGGTGTTTTTATGCTGCCACTGTCTTTGTTGATGAGGTGCTTTTTGTTAGGATCGTTAACCAATTCAACCAATCACAAACACAATAAACAGCGGAAATAAACAACCAAATAAACCAACGTCAGATTTAACGTGGAAAACCCTAACCGGGTAAAAACCACGGGCCAAACCGACCATCAATCCACTAATAACAAATAGTGATTACAAATGTCTAGCCAACAGTTTCAAGAAACTCAACTTGAAACAACCACAACTACTAACAACAGATAATAACCAATTTCTAGGAACGAGTATAAATTGATACTAACCTGATCAATACTACTCCCAAACACCCCTAGAAATATATATCCCAATACCTGTTGTAGCCGAAACCACCAAATCGAGCACACACGCGTTCTCCCTGACGCGTGAACCACAAACCCGAGCCAGACCCGCACAATCCCAAAAGCTCTCCTTGGCTTTCCCCTTGTGCTGCCGCCGTGCTCTCTATTTTTGTGTTTAATGCTACTGCCGTGCTCTTCACAAGTCCAAGACAAACCCTTGTCTTTTGCTATATATCACGTCTCACCAAGCTTCCTTGAGAAGCTACGAGCATTCAGCCCATGTGGGCTTAAGACAAAGCCCAAAACTCAAGCCCTATTGGCTACAGCAAAGCCAAGATATAACGCCACAAGTCAGTGGCTTCTTGTTACTTTTTTCTATT
>BSSO01005670.1:0-12861 GCA_030267885.1 Mesembryanthemum crystallinum | reverse complement strand
GGTGGTGCGGTGATGATGGCGATCGTTGATGATGGTGATGGCGTATGTGGTGGTGACGGGGTTGAATGATGAAGAAACAGAGAGAGGGAGAGACGGGTTGATGAAATGAGGGAGAGAGAAGGAAAAAATGAGTGATTCCCAAAAATATCTTGGCCTTCTCTTTCTATTTATATGAAGGTTCCAATTGGAAACCTAAGGGGCCCACCTTTCCAATTATAATTGTCTAATCAACTGATCTCAATAGCTCTCAACTGATCCAAACAGTTCCCGAATCATTTTTCGATTTCATTTATTAACCAAAGCGTTAGTAAACAATAGTGGATTTTAATCTAAAATGAACGAATAACTTTTCTTTATTCCCGAGTAAATATTCAAGTATATATTAAGTAAATAGTTATAATACAATTTCTCAAAATCATATAATTTCCTCAAATATAATTAATCATTTTCTCGTAATTATAAATATAGTTCTTCATAATTATTTGAATTTCCCAAATAATCATATTAATTCTACATAATAAATATAGGAAATATCGGGATGTTACATAGAGAGCGAGGGAGCCAAATCCACCTCTTTCAACCTTATTCCACCAAACTCATCTCCATATTCATCCACCTTTAACCATCGTCAACCACATTCATCCCACTCCCATCCAAACACACATTCGAGCACCACAAAACAAATACACACCCTAGCACCACAAAATCAAACACAAACCCAAGCACCACAAATCGAACACAAAACAAACACACAAGCTTAGACACTCATCATCACCCTCCAAGGATCAAGATCTTGCCAAGATCACACTCAAGCCAAAGTTCTAATCCGACGAGCTATCCCAAGGGCAATCCACCATCGATTTACTCCTTTAACTCTTTCTTATTTTCATTTTCCATTTCGTTTCTATTTTGACATGATTATCATTAGCTCTTAAATAATATTCATCACTTGATTTGTTGGCTTAAACTATTTGCCTTGATATTTAAATAAACCGAGCATGAAATAAACTCGATGTTCACTTGGTTAAACACCACCTAACAAGGCACACTCACTTAATTTACCGTGTCGCAAAGCATGTACAACGTTAATAAATTCTAGGTTTAATTGGTGCAATAATCATTCGTGATTTTAATCCATCAATATTGCCCATGAACTAACACTTTAGTTGGGTTTGGTTCATTCAACAAATTCATCCCTAAGGGCTCCAAATTGACCCCCTTTACTTATTGAATGCATAAACCACTTAGACATAATTTAGAAATCGGGCTAAAACGTTGAACATCAAGTGAATGCAATGACAAGTTTTTGATCCATTTGAGTAGAGCCGTTGTCACCAACGCGCTAGTTGGCCTCCAACTAGTTCTACACCCCCGAACTCAACTTTCCAATTGAGCACAAGAAGTTATTTCCCATTTGGGAATGGGCTGCAAATCGGCATGAAATCTCTCTAGATATTCGTGTTCAAAGCCTTTTTTCTGAAACGGTTCCATAATTCTAAAATATGGTGGCGTCATCTCTACTTTCGTATATGCGAAAACATAGTCCCCACGACTGTTAATCAAATCAAAACATGATAAATAAGGCTATGACATCACAAAATATAAAACCAACCAAGATACAAAGCAAATGCAGACATGCTAGCGGTCCTTTCGAACGCTTTTCTCTTTTTGTCGGGTGAGGGTCCCGGGAGCCGCTGTCCACAATTCTGAAACCCGTCCCAGCACAGATGGTATTCTAACTCAGATTAGCTCAACAAGCTCAATCACTAAGAAATGTGTGAAGATTACAATGGACGATGTGAAGAGTGAAATCAATTACTGGAGCTCAACCATTGTTTGTTATGTGCTAGTCTCAATTCCATTCTAGATTTTGGAGGGGTTTTTAAAGAGAATATGAGGCAGGTTTGGGATTGATAAAATCTCATATTTAGCTAAGGGAGAGTCTTTATTGTGAGATTTCATGTTATAGATAGCTTGACTAAGGTCCTGCAGAGTGGATTCTATGTGTTTGATAAGAAGCCACTTATCATGAAAGCTTGACCACCGAACTGGATGTGAGGATGGAGGAAGTGAAGAGTGAACCAATTTGGATACAGCTTTATGGACTTGATCTCAAAATATTGGGGACAATCTACTTTATTCAAGCTTACTGAGGAGATCGGCAAGCATTTATAATATGATGTAGCAACTGTTAACAAGGATCGATTGAGCTAGCTATATATGCTAGAGTTCAATTGGAGGTTAAATTGGAAAAGTTTTTCCCAAATGTAATTTCTTTTAAACATGAACATGGTCACTTGGTGGCTGAAAGAAGAATCTATCAATATCAAGCGATCTTACAACCATTAGAATGCTCAACAATGTCTTTGTCCATAATAACATGCTTTTAGCACCTCTTCTGTGTAAGTTGCTTGATTTACAAGGATTATGATATGCTCCTTGCCGAATTGATTGAAAAAGTGTAAAGTGAGAAGAAATCAAGCTAAATAGCAGGGCAATTTGTGTCGAGAAAGAATAAATCATCAAGAATTTGTGCCGAATTAAACTCAAAATTAGGGATACAATTGGGGAAGATTGAAAAGGATGATAGAGAGAGGAAGAGATTGATAGATGAGAGAGAGATACATTATTAAATACCGGTTGAGCCTAGTGACTTACTATCACTATATAACACTAATNTTTTTTTTTTTTTTTTTTTTTGTTGGGCTATTAGCTAGGTGGACTTTTAATAAACTAGGCCTGCAGCTTTCTTTTCAAGTGTATCGATACCGACTCCTTCAAAACACTCCTATCCTCAAGGGTGCGTAAATGCGAGAACAAGTTTGCCAGTTTGCCAAGTTGCCATAGCAGCATCCAATGCTTCACTAGACTGAATTTTGCCCAATTAGGATTCTAAGTGTGTAGCTGCCACTTGAACCTTCATAACATCATTTACTCTATTCACACATAAAAATTCTTCACACATACACATCCAATTTTCCAAATCACTTCCATTGAATCTAGGAAATTCAGTTTGAGTATACGAATTAAAACTCTCAAAGTGAGATGAGTTACCAGAAAGACCTCCATTACGATAGCTCGAGCTCGTTGGACTGATCTTCATCGCTTAGCAGGTGTTCATTTATTTGCATGGTCAATCCCTTCACCATTTCCACAAGATAAGCCAATTGAATGTTTAACAATTGCAACTCCGCTGATAGCGGTGCCGAAGAAGCACCCTGAATGACCAACTCATCATTGCTACATGCCATTGTTACCATTCCAACATATCTAAGGATGAATGCCTGATACTAAATGATGCACTCCTTAACGAATTGATAGACTTATTAGCATAAAGTGAGAACAAAATAAATTTAAACATCAAGGCAATTTGTGTAGAGAAAGAAGAAATCGACGAGAACTTATGCTGAAATCAACTCAAAATTAGGGATACAATTGGGGAGATTGGAAAGGGAGATAAAGAGAGAGGAAGAGTGATAGAGGAGAAAGAGATACATCATTAATCGCCTGCTGAGCCTAATGACTTACAATCACTATATAACACTAATTCTCTTACTTTTGTGTTAGTCTATTAGCTAGGTGGGCTTTTCATAAACTAGGCCTGCAGCTTTCTTTTTCAAGTGTATCAGATTATACTCTGTAAATGCTCAATTTGTAGATTGAGACAAAATTTTGACTTCTAATATCTTTCATCTCAAATTATTTCTTTAAGCATTCTACTGCCTTTGGAAGCTATACATGAATTCCAATAGTGTTCAGATCATCAACATATACTACAAGTATAACAAGCTCGAATTCACTTTTATCTTAATAAAAATGCATGGGCAAACTTTTCGATATTTATAACCTTATTTCACTAGATATTGACTAAGGTGATTGTACCACATGCGCCCAAATTGTTTCAATCCATATAGAGATTTGTTTAATTTGACTGAAAATTATTATAGAGGAAGTGAATTACAGGCTTCTGACAGCTTGAAACCTTCATGCAGCTTCATATAAATGTCATTATCAGGTGCACCTTACAAAAAGGAAGTCACGATGTTCATTAGAAAGAAAATCAAATCTCTCTTGTATTGCCAGATTGATTAGGTATCGAAAATTCGTTGCATCCATCACTTGAGAGTATATTTCCTCATAATCGGTACCGGGTTTTTGTGAAAATCCTTGTGCAACTAAACGTGCTTTATGTCTCACAACTTCTCCTTTCTCATTTCGTTTTCACACAAAAACCTATATGTATCCAATATTTTACTCCATCAGGTGTATAGACTACAACTATAAAGACTTCCCGTTTTGCGAGGGATTTTAATTACACCTCAACTACCTCTTTCCATTTTGGCCAATCATTTCTTCATCTACATTCCTTAATAGACCTTGGTTCACAGCCCTTGTTGTCATCCACAAAATCTTGCGCTAAATTCTATGTAAAATATAATTGACGCTGACTTTGCCTTTGTCCCATACTATCCCAGAAATGACATAATTTATCAAGATCTCTTCATTTTCACAAGTTTCAGTACCTGAATCCTGTTGAAGGGTAGTTTTTGTAGTGTATAGAGGCTCTTCTGGAGATTTTTCTTCAATTATTATCCTTGACTTGGTCATTTTGAATCTTTGCTCCTTGTCTTTGTCGATGATTTTTATCTTTCAAGTTGAGTGGCCTACAACACTTCAAGTGTGCCATAGAATCATATTCAATAGATCTTTTTTTTTCCTTTTGCAACGTCAATTCTTATAGGAGCATTGACAGTTAGTATTATTTGGGTCACCAAATGCGTTTGGTAATTGATTTGCTAATATTCGCAAATGATTATCTTTTGAAGTATTAGTTCACATTGTTTCTTAAGAGGATCCAAATGAAATAATGATAATTCATTCCAACTTACCTCATTTTCTAATTGTTTATTGTTTTCTCCCTCAATGTTGGCTAAACTGATCAAAATGACATTAAACAATTCTTGTTGTAAATAAATCTCTTATTGTAGGTTCTAGATATTTGATTATATATAGAAGGAGATTCATACCCAACATATATTGTCAACCTCTTTTGAGGTCCCATGTTTGTGCGTATTTGTTTTATGACAATAAAACAAATTTACAGGGGATGCTATATGATACTTGTTGGTATGATATGAATTAATTCTAAAGAATCCAAATTAGCATGATCCAAGAAGAAACGAGAAGTTTGGATATCATAAGGAATGGTCTTGCAATTAATTGCACAGGCTTGAAAAGTGATTCTGCAATACCACTTTGTGTATGAACATGAGCTATATGATGTTCAATACTTATCCCAAATGACATGAAATAGTCATCAGAGTTTTGGGATGTTAATCCACCAGCATTGTGAAGACTATTTGTCATTATAGAATAATCTGGAAAATATGCTCGTAACTTGATAAGTTCAGCAAGCAACTCGTAAACGTTAGCTTGCAAGCTGACAATAATGATATATGTGACTATATAGTCGAGTCGATGAATCAACTAAAACCATACAATATCTAAATGTTCCACACGGTAGATGGATAGGTTCACATATAGCACCTTATATACATTCCAAAAATGTAAGGGGTTCAAACCCTGTTTTAGTCAGCGATGTTCAAATAATTAACTTTTCTTGTGAACTAGCAGCACATGAGAAATCATTTGATTGAAGAAAGAATTTTTTGGCTCTTCAATGGATGCCCACAAGGTTTTTTTTTTATTATTTTTTGCATGATTAATGACCTGGGATGGCCTAACCAGCCATGCCAAAAAATAAAGTTATCATGTTTTATAAACTGCTGGGTTAATGTGTCTCACTTGTACTAATTTTATTGTAACATAAGCTTGAAGATAATGCAGGTAATCTTTACAATACACATTTGCTACCTGTAACCATGCATGTAATGTGAAGCTATTGTATATTTTCTTCACTTGTTGTCTCAATATGTATCCATTTCACCAAGTATCGTAGAAGCTCAACAAATTTTCTTAAGACATTGGAGAATAAAATGCTTTGTCGATCTTTAAAAATTTGTTTCTCCAGATAAAATTACGCCGATTCTTTCTATTAGTTTTATACTACTGAATATAGTACCGACACTTGCCTCTTGCATTATTAACTAAGATTAATATTTCTTCTTTTTTAGGTATAGTAGTGTGTGTGGTCGCACTGTTAGCAAGAGAAATCTATTCACCAGTTGTTATCGAATCACTTGAGCATCCATATTCTTATCAATTAGGAGAAATAGGTAGATTTGATTTTGAAACTTTCATATTTCATCTATCAACAATTTATTTTTCTTCTAAATTGGTATAGTGAGATTGTGCTATTAGTTAAACATGTATAATAGAGTGGGATAATTTGAGAGAAGATGGGAGGGTGAAAATATGTAATTCTTATATTCACCAAAAGGGGTTTATATGGTATATAGAATATGGATAGAAAGTCTCAAACTTGATGAATTTAGGAGTTGGAGAGTCCTGGATTAAGTCTCCAAGAAAAGTACATCCATCAAAACATGCCTCCGCCTGTCATGGATTTTTGAGCTCATAACAGTTACAAACCTAGCATTAGTCTTTTGGGTACACGTTGTGCAACCATTTAAATATCTTGTATTTTAGGAGAAATTAGTTATTGATGGCTTGCCAATACAAGAAGTTAACAACAATACCAACAACAACAACGACAACAACAACAACAAAACTCTTGTGGCTTTAAAACGAAGTTGAGCTGAACATGGCCTTAGAAGACATAGATTCACTCCAAGATTAGTGGTTTTGGAATTAATGAAAATAGATTTTATGATACTTTACAATATGTTTCACAAATATGAAATCCATAATGATCTGTTTTGTTTACAAGAGACTAGTATCTAGAGGAGTTTAAGTCTGATTGCGACAAAAGTTAAATTAAGTAAGCCATTGTGGAAGTTTCTAACTTACGAATTTCATTGCAACAAGATGACTCATTGAGTAATTGCATAGTATTTGCATTTTAATTTCCTAAGTTGCTTTGGTTTTCTTCACATGTGCTCTCTAAACCCAGCTACGACTTTGAGTAATCCAATGCATCTTTATAAGTTAATTGGTCACCAGGGCTCAAATCTTGGTGAATATTGAAGTTAAGGTCATTTTGGGCATCATCGTATGGCCCCTTGAGCATATGAAAGATCATATCCATTTCCGGGTCAACCGGAGTTTCGAACAATGCATTATGGATTTGTGTCAAATTATTCTCCTCTAGCCTTAGGACATCACCTCCATCAAAAATCGAGATGTTGAAGATACAACTACTGGAATAACTTGCTAGATCATTTACATCATTATTTGAAGTTGTAGAATCTGATTTACATTTGCTGAATCTTGCAGCATTTTGTCTAGATTGTGACAACATGACGCAATTGAAGTTGTTGAAAATGATGATGACACAAAAATAGAATTTCTAGAAGATTTCTTAGGTAACCTTTTGTAAGAAGATTTGGTGCTATTACCTATTAATCTTCTTATTCAAATGAGTGTTACACACATTTTTAATTTCGTTGTTTGTTCTCCCTGGAAAATGTGATGCGATATTTGACCACCTGCAAATTAAGATGATAAAATAACCAAAAGTTGATTAATGTGACAAAAACTTGTATACTAACAATCATTCATGATCATGTATGTCTATAAATATAACTTATACTAAATCTTATGCATCAATAAATTATTTTTGACTAGTTGTTATTAAAAATATAAAAAATTGTTTTGACTTAGCAAATTTTAAAACTGAAGCAATAAACATTAAGTTATATAGAGTGCTCTTACTTGTTCCCATACTCTTTATTAACTTGATTATAGTTTTTTCCTCGTCCTTAGAAATGTTCCCTCTCTTAAAACCAGGTCTCAAATAATTAATCTATCGCAATCGACAACTCTTCCCACATTGTAATAGTCCTATTATAAAAATTATTTATCTTATATGCAGATATGAGAATATTTTAAAGAATCAAATATGATGAATAAAAAATCAAGGTTTATTCAAGCCAGCTATATATTTAATAAGAGGATATACACATGCATAATACTAACCTCAACATGCATCAAAATCAAAAATTCTTCTTACTACGCTCAGTGTATATATCTCAACATTACATCAAAAATAACAAAAATTGAATAAATTGAAAACCACCACCCTAACATGACCCTTAGTTTTCAAATTGTAAAACTTGAAACCATTGTACAATGGTTTTCATTTCTCTATTTTTCACAACCTCTAAAATTTATTTTCAGTATCTATGTGGTGCGATTTTTTTTCTTTGTTTTATTACATATATTTTCTAAATTTTATTTTATTTGAACTAATTTTTCCTCCCATGCAATGCAAGAAAAAATAGTTTCTTTATTATGTCCTTAATTGCAGAATATTCACTGTGGTGTCCTTAGTTTTGTTGTATTCATAATTTAGTGGTCATGTACCTTTAATATTCCCACTTTGTTTACGGCTAATTTTGAGATTAGTTTCAATTAAGTGTTTTTCGTTTGCCCCACTAATGAGTCTGTTAGTGACGTGACCCCAAACGACGTCATGCATATTATGTGAGAGGTTGTTTGGTCATTTAGTGGATAGCCCATTCTTTTTTTTTTTTTTTTTAGAATTGGAATCACCACCCAGATTATTGCCTCTCAAGATTCCAAGGCAACTTTAGTTCTACTCGAGCTTTCCTCCCTTTCCCACTTCAAAATTAAGTTCCCATAGCATCAATTGAAGAGTAAACAAGGCCATCTGAAGGTATAAAAGTGTTAAACACAATGGTGATTCACAAAATCGAAATTCAATTGAAGCTCCACGGTGTGTGTAAGGTACTATATTACTCCCTTCGTCTCAAAATAACTGTCGCTTTATGTCTATGCGCACGTATTAAGGAGAGTATCAATTATAGAGATAGTTAAAGACAATTTGACTCTTTACCCTTTTATTAATTATAACTAGGTGCATTGGAAAGTGAAATTATTAATAAACCACAAGGGTACATTAGAAAAATGAGCAATTAATGTTGTATTGGAATTGTAAAGCGACATATATTTTGAGACAAAAAAAGTTAGTTAAAGCGACAATTATTTTGAGACGGAGGGAGTATGTGATTGTAGGGTTTATGTTGATTTGTATGTGAAACATGTATTAGAATGATGAGTTGTGGGTCAGAATGACAAAATATTGTGTTATTATATGATGCTTGTGGGCAATTTCAAAGCATTACGGTGTGGTTTTATGTGATAGAGGTTAAAAAATAAGGCTTTACTTGACCGTCTTTTTATTTATGTTTTGTTTATTTTTTCATAAAATTTAGAAATTATACTCCAAAGTGAATGTTAAGTGGAAATTTATTCACATTACAACCTGATGGGAAGATCATTTGAAAACACATATAAATGATGTTTCCAAACAAGAAGATATTCTTTCATGTGCTAAGGAATGATGCAATCAAAGAAGGATGTGTATTAGAGAGATGTAGAAATGTGAAATAGAAGTTATGGGCTAAGTGCAAGCATGTTGTGCCAGATGGCGTTGAGGAAGAAGATGCAATAGATGTAGAAGTTGAGAAGGCACCCTAAGAGCTCTGTCCAAGAAGAGTGTATGCCCCTAGATATGCAAATGGCATCATGTTTTAAATAAATATCCTAAACCCAACTCACAACTGCACTAGATTGGACAAACATCCAACCGCATGCTCCATGGGTGCAGATGTCTTAGCTGAAGACTTCAAGGCCAATCTTGATCATAATGTTATAGCCATAAGGAGACTATATAGTTAATATATGGGATAATGGCCAATAAAATTCAACTATACAAAGCGAGGGCAAAATCGATAGATGGTGTTGAGGCCAGCCACAAAGCTACTATGCAAGGCGTACTAGCTAGTTATTTGAAGCTCATAATGGAAAGGACAACTGGCTTAGTAACCCACATTGTGTAGAGCATGAGTGAATCACCCTAGGAGGCTAGGAGAATCTAGTTTCAAGAGAATATTCATATGCTTTGAAGCTTCCAAGATCGATACTTCAATAGTTGCAGGCCTGTGATGGATATAGATGGGGATCACCTTAAAGGATGTTATAGAGGTACACTGCTAACCGCTACAGCTTTGGATGAGGATAATAATTTTTCCAGTTGCCTTTGTTGTTGTGGATAAGGAAAAGTAAAAGAATCGCACATTTTTCTTCTATCACTTGAAGGGATTAGCCGACAGGGAAGAAGAGCAAGATGGGTTATCATGAGTGATGGACAAAAGATGTAATGTGTATGTAGGGGATTAAACCAACTTTGGATGTGCAGATGCGAGAGGTCTAGAAAGAATGTGTGCAAGACATATGTATGTCAACCTAAAAGCCGAGTTTGGGGATCTGTTGAAGAGTCTTTTCTGAACGTACAAGGCAAATTATTAGCTTGTCTTTTAAAACCTAACTAGCGGTATGCTCTTACGTTGCAAGGGGCTAGTTTATACTCCAAAATATAGTATAATTGTGGATTAAATAATCAAAATAATAAATATTACTATATTAAACATAACCATTCGCCAATTCTTTGTGCGCATCATGAGACTTCTTAAACTATTTTATTACGGTTTCCAGAGAGGATATGAATAATGGCATTGTGATTTTGTTTTGTTTCCTTGGTGTTTAATAGCATAATCGTTTGGAATTAAGTGATTGGGTTTCATGAGTAATCTAGAAAAGAAGACTACTTGTCTTCCCGCTTAATGGTGGTATTTATTTCTTTCATGCTCTACATTATTAGTGTTAATGCAAAATGACCTGGCAAGATATGATGATGATGTGGTAAGTGTAAGGATGATGTGGAGTATGACGTGGCTACACATGTGTCAAGCCCAGAATTAACATGATTCACATTAAAATGAGCACTAGTTATTATTCCCCCGTGCGATGCACGGGATGTCGCATGTGTAATACATTATATTATTAAAAGTCATCCATTTATTTTATAATTTTTCATGAATTAAAGTTTTATTGTAAATGAGACTATAATGTGTTAGTTTTATAATATATTTTCAACGAGGAATTTGAAAGGGTTGTTATGTATAGAGTGAAGAAATGTGATATACTCCCTCTGTCCCACTCAAAGGTTTCCAAACGAACAAATATTTGTCTTGCTCAAATGTTTCCAAACCAATTTAATCCCTATAACATCTCCACACTATCTCTCCACTATTTGTCAATACGATAAAAAAATTCCCCACTCCAACCTTTCTCCTAATAAAACTTATTATATTACTCCTCCATTCCCAATTAAATACCCGTTCTTTGTCAAGGACAATTTTAGAAACAAATATCCAATGAAACTCTCCTTAAACTCCATTTCACAACTGGTTTGGAAATGTTTGAGCAGGATAGAAGGAGTACAACTATGTAGTCAATTATCATCTATATAAAATGAAAGTAATTAATTATCTATAATACACTCCACAATAAGTGACCTTTGATGTCTTTTAACATATACTTGTAGTTTTTGCTTTTTGGCAATGGTGTAATATCTGCATGATGCACTCGTGCAATGTACGAAGTTACTATTGAGGTTTTCTTTTCAATATTTAGTTTAAAATTTACTGTATATATTTAGAGTAAATGGCATATAGATGATTATGAATTGTAACATTTTTTTCATAAATGTACTTAATTGTTATTATTAAATTAGACAAATTTATTAGACAATTTATGAAGTATTATAAAAGTTATGAAAAATTTAATTTTCATTGAAGTGTTATTAATTAATTGGAAAGATGATAGGTAGTTTATTTTTTCATAAATATTAAATATTAGTATGCCATATCATCATCTTACATGGCAATTTGGAGGCCACATCATCAATGACACATGGCAATCAATGGGGGGAGTGGGGAGTCTTGTTGTATTTTAATATATTATAGGAAAATTTGATGTCAATAATCCAACTTTTGGGCGGTCCAACAAAAATAATCCCACATTTAAAAATTGACAAGAATAATCCCACATTTACCTTTTCCCATGATAATGGGTTAAGTGACATCTTTGTTAACTCCTAATTATGAAAATGATGACGTGGTAGGGGTTTGTTACTAATGTCATTGAACCATTTACTTCTTAACCCCTCACACGTCATTATTTTTGTAATTTGGAGTTAATGAAGATGTGACTTGGCCCATTATTGTGGGACAAAGGTAAATGTGGGATTATTCTTGTCAATTTTTGAATGTGGGATTATTTTTGTTGGACCACCTAATGATTGAATTATTGGCATCAAATTTTCCCTTTTATAGATATTGAAAACATTTTAATAGGCTAGTTTTAGACGAAAGAATTGTTATATGGTCTAAAACATTAAGAGTATTAAAATGAGAATATTAAAAATATTTTAGTACGCCACATATGGTTTCATAGTATTATCTCATTTTTCTTTTCGAGAGGTTTATTTGTCTACATCCATCTCATGAGTTATTTAGAAAAGAGGTCTACTTGTCTTCCTACTTAATGGTGGTATTCATAATGCATGCCTTACATTATTATTAATAGCAACAATGAGTTATTACATATACTAGTTCATGATCCCGTGCGATGCACGGGTTAAACTTATAAGTGATCTAACAATGTTTAAAAGTTTTAAAGACCTTTAATTATACTTTGCTAATTAATTTTGTTATGATGAGGTACTTTTGTACAATTTTGCTATACTTATACATAAGAATTTTATTTTATTTATCAAGTTTGTTAAATTTCTCATATGGCCATGAATTTGTAACCATTCTTTGCATAAGACATGGTACACCCATTTCAATAAATATCTTTCAATATAACCATAAAATGGGTAGCAAATTTTGTTATCTTTAGAACTTTAAGAAT
>BSSO01005669.1:0-12862 GCA_030267885.1 Mesembryanthemum crystallinum | reverse complement strand
AATAATAATAATAATAATAATAATAATAATAATAATAATAATAATTATTATTATTATTATTATTATTATTATTATTATTATTTATCTTCTTTTTGGGGCGCAACTTCCTAAGAAAATTACTCAATATTATTGTTAATGATGTATATGTGACCATGTGGGCTCGGTTTTAGACAGTCAAGACTCAAGAGCTGTCACTGTTTTATATACTTCATCTACTTATTTGATAATTATATTATTACTAATAATTTAATTAGTAGCAATAAAGAATGTTCTTAAACTAAAAACATAAAAGAGGTGTTAACTAAAAGGAAGTGGAAAAATAGAGAACATTTGTGTAGTTGTACTTTTGTTCTTCCATGCATCTTGACTTTGATTCTTTTCCCCCCTCTTCTGATCTTTGTCATTGAATTCATGTTTTCTAATTATTAGATTAGAAAGATAATATTTTCAAATTGTAGTACATCAATAGTGTATATGAAATTTAAAACAGAATAACATATAATTGCATACTGAAGTACTACATAAGTTATTATCTTTGAGATAAGTTGAAAATGAATCGATTAAGCGTTAAATTTTTTGCTTTCGTCTCATATCAAACAGGTTTTAAATAAAGTTATTATCTAAAATCATATTTAGAATTAAAGGTTAAATTATAGTAACAAATTTGTTTGATAGGAAAGAGTTGGTCGAAAAAAAATGTATAATTTTACCGAGTTTGTTTGAAACTTTATATAAACATGCATAAATTTGGACTAAAAGTCAAATTACAAGGCCTAAGTATCAAAGAATTCCAAATCCCATTTGATCTTCTAATGTCATTATCAATGTTGGTTGTTATTTGCCAAAGTCTACAATTTACCAATTATGGTTTAAGAAGGGGAGACAAAATGCATGTATACTATTGTATAGTGACCTTTTGTCTTTTTAAGCCACTATGAACATTGCTTTTTTCATTTAGAATCTTTAAAATTCTTTACTAAAAACTACTCCTCTTAAGTAATAAGATACTGTATGATTCTTAAATAAAAACAATAACTTTTTCTTTTCAAAATTCAGATTATTTCTTTCCATAAATTTGCATGCAGGTTATTAGATAATGAGAAATTTCTTAGATCCATGTTCTTTTGTTCATCCTTTTTATAACCCATTTATTTCATTTTTATTCTGTCCAGTTTAGCAACTAGTAAGTCACTTGTTTTACTTATTTCTTAATATTCTACAAATACATCTTGTACAGTTGTCGACGTCTAACTCGACAACAATATAACTTGAACACAATTCCAAAGTTACTTAGAGAGATATGAACACGACATTACACAAACACAAATAATTCGAATCTAACATGAATAACTCCAATCTGACACAACTTAGTGTAGAAATTATAGAAATTATCTTATATGTGATATAATTTTTATATAATTTAAGACCAAACACAAAACCAAATACCACCACCATATAACCTAATCTATATCTATATGATAATCCTAATTTGGGGCTCTCCCCCAACCTTCAAGGATAATAGAGCCGAAAGTGCCAAGCAGAAATCTTCCATACGCCACGATGTTGCCACGTGTCCCTAATTTATTAATCAGAAAAACAACCTGTAAAAACCGTTGTACAATTTTTGTCAACACCTCAAGTAAAAAAAGAAAAAAATATACTATTTTTTAAAAATTTAAATAAAACAAGTAAAAAAATTTCAATTATAGTCCCCCCACTTTCTTACATGTGATCACACTCTCTTTGCCAACTTGGCTCTCACTTTTTCTCTGTCTCTCTCTCTCCTCCCCCTCTCTTTCTCTCTCCACCACCACCACCACCCACCACCTCCACCAGCCACCACCACCGCCACCACCACCAATTTGTTAGAGAAATACAGAAAAATTTGATTTTA
Organism: Mesembryanthemum crystallinum; assembly: GCA_030267885.1. NCBI lineage: Eukaryota > Viridiplantae > Streptophyta > Magnoliopsida > Caryophyllales > Aizoaceae > Mesembryanthemum > Mesembryanthemum crystallinum. Next base: position 10,968 of record BSSO01005669.1, on the reverse strand, counting down.
GCTAAAAACAAAAAAGTTGTGATAAAGAAAAAGAAACAACAAAATTGATTGAAAACCCTTGTCAAAAAAGCAAAGGAATGTCTAACCCTGTTCTGATTTAGTCCTCTTCTCTTCATACCATTTACATTTTCACTCAGAGAAGAAGGGGTTAGAGAGAGAAAGAAGAGAGAGAAAGAGAGTGCCATGGGAGGGGTGACATCATCAATGGCGGCCAAGTTTGCGTTTTTCCCACCAAACCCACCTTCATATAGAGTGATGAAGGATGAGTCTACTGGGTTGCTGTTGCTAAACCCTTATCCTCACAGGGAAAACGTCGACGTTTTGAAGATCCCAACTAGAAGAGGAACTGAAATCGTCGCTTTATATGTGAGGTACCCAATGGCTACCTCTACTTTGCTTTACTCTCATGGGAATGCTGCTGATATTGGCCAGATGTATGAGCTTTTCATTGAGTTGAGCATCCATTTGAAGGTTAATCTTTTGGGGTAAGTTGCTAATCAAATACCCAACTCAATTTATTTCATTTTGTGCTTCTAATTTTAATTTAGATGGGTAATTGGTGGTTTGGGTAATTGGGTTACTTGCAATTGGTCCAAAAGGTAGATTCTGTGGATTTTCTAGCACTTTTTTGGAAATGGGATTGGTCAATTTAGTGATTTATTCTTTATGCTGTGGGTTGTGATTTTTTTTTTTACTGTTTTGACTGAAATTTTGTTGTTTGTACCATTTGGATTATATGGCCTTTTGGGTATGTGAGGATTAGATAAGAATCTGTTGTCTTATCTCTGTCTGAATTTGCAACTAATGGGTTACTGTTCCAGTTCATCTTTCATTGCTGTCAATTGGTTATTGATTACTTTTATTGCTAAATTTAGTTTGTGATCTTATAGTCCTTTGACTGGATTTTCTTGTTTGTTCAATTTGAATTAGTGATGGCTATATGGGTGGGTGGGATTAGCTGTCGAAATGGGGTTTTGATACTTTGGTTGATACCCCTTGATTTCGATTGAACTAGTCTATTACCTAACGAAGGGACGTATAATTGGATTGTGTCTATATGCTAGTTGGCATGCTGAGAAGAAAGAGTGATTTGAAGATGATGGTGACTCCCTTTAGCTTGTTTACACATCTGAGTGAGAATGAAGTTTTTTTGTTCATTGTTCATGCCATGTCCCGTTTTTTTTTCTTTCTTTTTTGGGGGCTGTGGGTGGGGCAATGGGGGTGCGTTTTCCGGTTTTAGTATTGGCCTTGTGGTAAAGGTTGGAACATAATTGTTTCAGTAAACCTCATCAAAAAAAAAAAAAAAAATAATTGTTCCAGTAAACCAAACACAAGTGTTGTCTTGTGCTTTCAATCTAAAGGAGCGGGATCTGATATACCCTATAGAAATCAATCTATTGGGAGGCAGTAAAGTAGCTCTCTTTGTGATGTTCTAAGAAAGAACCTTTACTCAGAGTTTCTGCTGCTAGATTCATAACTTCGCTATGTTCTGGTCTTCTTTTGTGAATGATCGATCATTGTGGTAAAATTACTCAGAGTGAGCATTATACTGATGCATGCGGTAATGATGCAAGGACCACTTACGGAAATCTCTTGGCTGGTTGGCGTGCTAATCCTCAATAATTGTTTTGCTAGCTAACTAACGAGACTAATACTGGAACATTAATCACACATACTTTAGTCAATAATTTCCTGTATGAGTGCTTTTGACATCCTCATGAATCTTCAATCTCATATTCAATTCATTTTCTCAAGTTTTTAATTTTTGATTTCATTGTCAGTCATTGTTGGCTTGCTATTGAGGTTGATCCCCTTTAACTTCTTTAAATTAGACTTTCAATTCATTGTAAGCAACATAGGAGACTGATATCTCATACATCCCCACATGCACCTCTAAATTGTTGGATATATCTGAAGTCATGATGAGCACATGATAGATGGCTGTTTTCATACCCTTTCTAGAAGGTGAGGGGAACATTCCATTGTGATGCTTAGGCTAGCTTCTTTGATTAATACAATGTCTTCAATCATCCACCAAAAAAAAATAAAAAAAATCTGAAATCATGATGACCCAATAACGTAACTTTGTTTGGATTTTCTAAGCATCATTGTATCTTTAACTATAAACTGAATATAGATATCTGTTGCTTAAATCATCTCTATTACATATGGTTTCACAGGTATGATTATTCTGGATATGGGCAGTCGACTGGAAAGGTAAGCCGGCAGAACTTCTCAATTGGTTAATTTGTTCTCCTTGAAGAAGAAACTGAGTATCTAAGGTAGCCTGTGATTTCTTCTGCAGCCCACTGAAAACAACACATATGCAGATGTCGAAGCTGCATACAAGTGTCTTGAAGAGACCTATGGTGCTAAGCAGGAAGATATTATTCTATATGGTCAATCTGTTGGTAGTGGCCCCACTTTGGATCTTGCCGCTCGTTTGCCTCGATTAAGAGCTATTGTTCTGCACAGCCCTATACTTTCGGGCTTGAGAGTCATGTATCCTGTTAAGCGCACTTATTGGTTCGATATCTACAAGGTAGTTGATTGTGCTTCATAATTTTTCATTTAAACAATTATCCGTTGCATGACATTGCTATATATAAACATGACTTTGTGATTTCACTTATGCAGAATATTGATAAAATTCCATTGGTAAAGTGTCCCGTTCTCGTAATTCATGTAAGTACTCGTTTCTCATTCCTCTGTCATTGTTCCTGTCCCTCAACCCCCTCATCTTATTTTAAACATGGTAACTGAGGCTATTGAGTACTATATGTAGTGCCATACTTTGATGGGTAGTCAACTAAATAGATGGTTCAACCTACAATTACAATTGTGATTATCATTTGATTGAATATCTTAGCTTTCATCTTCTTGTATATACACGTCACTACGTGAACAACTAGTACATACTGACATACCATGTCATCTAAATTGATCTTTCTGAGTGAAGCCGAAAGACGTTCCTGGAACTTGCCTAGCTCCTTTCTATTTTCTAGCTGGCCTTCAGATTTGCGCCTAAGACTAGCCAAAACCAGAAAATACAGTTGAAATTCTAGTTTTGATGCTACTTTCCACCACTCAACTCATGAAGCAATTCCTGTTCCAAATTAAGATGATATTGCCTCAATGAATGGTGAATCCGATAGTAGCAGATCCTGAATGTAGAGCTCTGTGATTATCCCAAAGGTCCAGTTCGTATCCCCTTAGTGCCAGTGGAGATTTTACTTGCCGTAAACTTCAGGGCCCATGAGATTAGTTGGGAAAAGAGCAAACGCCTGTGTTTTATGAGATAAAATAAAATATGTAGCAGATCCTGAATCTGATATTGCCACTCAACTATGCCCTTCCCTTGGTGCATCTGTCTGACTATGCATGTTATGTTGATATGTTATAGGGAACGGCTGATGATGTTGTCGATTTCTCTCATGGAAAAACATTGTGGGATCTATCCCAAGAAAAATATGAACCCTTATGGCTGAAAGGAGGAAATCACTGTGACTTGGAACTTTACCCTGAGTATATTAAACATCTCAAGAAATTTGTATCCACGGTGGAGAGACCGCTCTCCCAAAGGCATATCTCACGAAGAAGTGTAGACAGGCCTGAAAATTCAAGGAAGAGCACAGATTGTTATGATGTTGGAAGAAAAAGTACTGATCGACGAGAAAAACCAAGGAAGAGCGTTGATCGACCGGAGAGGCTGAGAATACACGAGTACAAGGCCAGTAGCATCAATAAGCTCGAAAAGTTGAACATTCCTTTCGAGCAGTTGGAGAAGTCCCGAAGAAGTGTTGAATATCACGAGAAGTCTCGAAGGAGCGTTGATGTACAGCTTGAGAAGGCTCGACGTAGTGTAGATTGGGTTGATAGAATACGATAAAGCTGAAAGCGGTCATACCACTGTAAAGTAAGTTCAAATGATCAATTCTTGGTGTAAGGAAAAGGGGGACAGAACGAATACAGATAGGCTAATAGAATGATTTCACTCATTGAACAAGTACTGGATCATTCATTGGGCTATATAACTTATGGGTTTGGTGATTGGTGTTTCTGATCTTGGATGTCTGATAAGAACCTGTCTCTCCAGATTTGAGAATTCGGTGTCATGTTTCATAGAAGTTTAAGATGGAGAAGCTCTAACACGTACTCTTCGTCATTTTGAAGGGAAAAATATGCCTTCTCTAACGCGTGGGTTCAGCATTAATGTTACTACTAGTATGTCATTGAATTTACTTGTAATTTCGGGTACGTTGTTAAGCATAAATCTTGATTCCTAATAGTTGTCTGAAATGAACTCTGTTCGTTTACAAGCTAGCCAAGTAGGGCTTAGAATTGTTGCTAATTCCAGTTGTGATTATAGATCAGAACATTTCAGCATTGAGTTGACTTGGGCAGGTTTATGTCTGATATCATTGAGTTGACTTTGAGGAGATTTTTGCCAATATTGGCAGTGTTTCTTATACATGAACATAGAAATGTTCAAATATTTTTGTGAAATCTACTTTGTCAGAGTAAAACATGTTTAGCACCAAATGCAAATGTCAATGAAAAGCCTTAAAATTTGGTTCACACAATCATACATTCATACCTAATAAGTGGTACTCCATTAGGAAAGCTAAGCCTATACTTTTCAATCAAACCTCACCATGTGATTTATGTGAAGCTCTCACTTGCATTTGCAATAACTCATGTTGAAATTTGAAAAATACTAGTCATATATTGTAGTTGCTATTTTCGTGAAAGATAGTTACGAATCCTATTAAACACCTACGGTGCACCTTAATAAGTAAATTTTAAAAGTATTAGAGTTTAAATTTATTAGTTTTGACTTTTGCAACAACAAATCAATAAATCTAAATGTTTTATTTGGATATAAGGTTGCATAAGCATCATCACTAAAAAGAAGAAAAAAATGCCAACAAAAAAAAATCATAATTTGATAGTAGTACCATTTATGCAGTAGTACTCCATATCCAAAGGAATAAAGTAGTGTGGATATTGGAACAAGGCTATGAATCAAAAGATTTGCCAAATGTTTGACATTTCATGTCTACGCCTGGTTGACTAGTTTAAAAGATTATTATAAGCAGATACTATTTTTTTTAGACAACTAATAAGCAGATAATATTAACTACATATACATATGCATAGCATGTGTATATAATCCCTCAACTTGGAAACACTGACTATCACTATTTTATTATCCATACAAGAATTTGTGTTCTTTTTTTTTTTTTTTTGACAAAATAAACCTTCCTATTTGCTCCTTACTAGTAAGATTTTACTGCATTTCCAACAATCACACCACTTGAATTCTTGTTGGCCTCTTTGCCAACACCCAAAGAGAGAGAGAGATTGTGTGGCTTGATATCATCCCGTGAAGAAGAAAGAAGGCCATGGCCCATGGGATATTCGGGCTGTCCAAAATGTTTTGAGCATTTTGGGTAACATTTTGAGATGATATAATGTTGAACTAATCAGAATAATTGTAATATGATTGTGATATTCAATTTTATGTATTTTTTTTTTCACGTAAATTCTACGAAGTACTCGTTTACTTAGAGAGAGAGAAAAAAAAAAAAGAAAGAATTGTTAGATGCTAGTTGAAACTTGAAGGCCGATACCTATTTAACATTGACACGAACAAGAACATGATCCAAAACAATCTATTTGACGACCTTAATTCCTTATCTTCCTAGCTTCGTCACTGTTTGTGGCGCATCAGAAGGAGACTCTAAGCTCTACTTGAACAACCAACTACAAGTATGCTCAGCCAAGTAAGAAATGTGATCCGTCTTATGCCAGCCATAAAAACACTGCAATCCGCATCTTAAATCAATCGAGCTAATATTGTCAAAACATTTCAGTATTCTACTGCGCTTCTAAAAGAGAGTGGCATTTGTTCAAATAACCCGAGACCAAGTCTTTATTTCTTTTGAATAACACAGGGTTCGTGGATTTTTTACATGCTTCTAGTTAGCTCTGGGAGCCACATTTTGAAATATCATGTCTCAACCAAACTTGAATCTTCGATATCATAATCTATCGAGTGTTCAAATCAGATGAAGACGATATGAATTAACTATAGATAAACACCAGCCATCAAAGATGCAAAAGCAGATGCAGATTACTAAAAAGCTGCTATTCAGGACTGCATTATGAACATCATCGGTCAATTATCATATGGAAGCATCACGGGCAGAATCTGAGTCGCCAACCACCTTAAACAAGTTCTTGGATGAAGGCATGCCCGCTACTGCATCTTCTTCAATGCCACATTCATTGGTTCCTCTTCTGATCATGAAGTAACCATCCTGCAATGATTTGTTCCAAGATGAGTTAAGTTCAAAAATAAACAGACTGTGCTTAATGTTGATGAAAAAACATGGAAACAGATCATAGAAACATACATCACCCCAGCTTCTGTTCCACTGATTTGCTATAAGCTGCAAGTACAAAGAATTGGAATAATTAATACAAGAATTTGAGATCTGATTCTAATCTGGAAAGAAAACTTCAGGATTAGTTTGTAAAATACCCAGTAATCCTCTCCTTCAGCTGTTGTTCCCCATCCAATCAGCTTTACTGCATGTCCTCCCAAGTAATCCCCTGTGACGTGCTTGTAAACCCCTGTCTTGTAATGAGCAAAATCCTACAGAGCACAAACGAAAAACGTTGAAGCTGAGCTGAAGCAAGCAACGGAGTATACTTCATTTTTAGAGTGGAAAGCACGTCCAATCGATAAGATAAGTTGCTATTAACAGATGATTCAGAGCAAGTCTTCTTACCTCATACACATCAAAGTCAACCTCAACAGGTCCGTTCGTGTAGACTTCTGCCATGAGATCATGTGGGTTAGAACGGATTCTATAGGCACTTTTACCATAATGCTTTGAAGATCTCCATAGTTGGTTGCCATCTTGACATTTCCTCACACATTTTGGGGTAGGGTAAGCGGGCTCACAACCAGGGTGGTTGCACCCAGTTGTATCAAAGTAAGGATCACACTGCCATAGAGGAATTACAAAGAAGCATTGCTAATTAGAAATACACAAGGCATGCATTCTTCACCAGGATATAAAAAAGTTAAAATGTGAAGAAAAATACAACCAAGTTGAGAAAAGATAACATACTTCTTCGGTGACAACACCATGGTGAATGAAGTAGCGCCATGCGTAAATGGGGGTTCCACCATTACATCCGCTTCCACATAAGAATCCACAGCATGCCAAGAGATCATTAACTGATAATGAAATATTCTGCAAGAAAGAATTAACTTTTCAATGTCTTGAACCTTTTGTAAATTGACATGAATGAACTGTGGAATTGATCAGTAAGGAGAAGGAATTACCATGCCAAACTGAATGCAAAAACGGTCTGACAAGGCTTCTACAGCAGCGAAAGCCCAGCATGAACCACAGTGACCCTAATTGACAGAGAACAGATAATGATCTTAGCAAACTTGATAGATCTTTTACATTATTTGAATGATTTAAGAAAAAAAAAAAGTTGATGGATGAGCCCACAATAGAGATCAAGTACCTGGTCTGTAGTCCAAGTGAAAGGGCACCAAAAGCGCCACAGCAAGAAGCAAGCGAAGAACATTAGACGGCTTTTCAGATATAATTGACTAGAAGAATGGAAATATGTCACAAATAGGGGGGGTAACTATACAGTAAGTTGACTTACCAAGAATTCTGCCAATAGTGCTACACTGAGGCCAGGCTTTGCGAGCATCAAATTCCTTTGGCAAGTTCAAGGACCGAGAGTGACTTACCATTGGGATATCCCTCTTCTCACTCTCAGGGATAGCTCTCGCACCCAAAATTTCCTTGAATTGGCCAACCTTAATGATAAAAAGAAAGCATGATGCAGTGAAAAGTTAGCATGAGAGTAATAAACAATCAAACAGTTAAATCCCAAAACATGAAAGATTGAATCTCCCATTCTTTTAATAACTACTTCCTCAACCCGGAAATAATAGTCACTTTATAGTGTAAAATAAACTAGAAATTTGATTAGTAACTTGGTACAGGAGTATCTGCGAAGCTCAGAACAAGGACTCACTGTATAGTCGGAGAATTGATGGTTCCTGCCAGCCTTCCATCCAGAAGAAGGATCTGCATTTATCTTATCAATGATGGAATCCTGGAAAAAAGAAAGTCACAGATCAAATTTGTTGATCAATAAAAAGCAGTAGTATGATCTTTTACTTATGGTAGTGAATAGCAAGGTAATACCTGGAGCAGGTTCGAGTTTAACTTCAGCTCAGAGGCCAATTCTGCTGCAAGAACCTGGACATCAAAATCAAATTCATTATTCAAATTGAATCACTAAAGAATAGATAATAGGACAATTGTGTAGCGAATGCAAGCTCAGTTAATTATATACTACCACTCAGGGACCATTACAGAACAAACCTTCTACACTCTCTTAAGATTCTTTACTTGAAGATCACCATGACACAAAAATCCCCATAAATTCAATAATGCACAAATCAAAACCTGGAACATGCTTGAAGTTCACTCAGATTGTAAAAAGGCCATTGAGCTCTTGACAGCTTTGAACTGTCCACTCTCTCACTATAAAAACATTATTAATGATTGCAGGAACCTCATGGGAAGATTTCACCACATCAAGATGGAGTTTAGAGCTAGAGAATGCAATATGGTTGCTGACTGTCTAGCCAAGGAATGTAAAGGAAACACTGATAATTTCTGTAATATTCTTTTGAGTGATCTCCCTCCCTGGTTTGTAACAAAGTTTATGAGTTTGACCTCCAAGGATGTATATACACTAGAACATGTAATTCAGATGTGACGTAATGAAGTAGAAGAAATCTTTCTGACAAAAAAAAAAAAAAAAAAAAGACAATTGAATTGATAAATTGACATTGAGAATCTTCTCAAAATGAAATTAAAACAGCAAAAGTCATATGGTCATCTTTTAACCCGTTTCAATCGATTATTAGCAACACAAGAATCAATAGTCACTCTTTACTAATTTGGGAGATAGGAAATTAGTCACTCTACTGAAATTGTGATCAATCATGGTTGCCAGAAATCAATAACTTTACTGGTTACTACATACAAAATTAAAGGATTTCCACCTCAACTGCAAATTTCCAAGAGTAACCTCTCAACATCAAAAGTAAAGTTCCTAAACCAAGAAAATTTTGGCATTTAGAAACTTTAATTAACTGAAGTAACAAGCTATGTGATTTGACTACAAGTATCCAGTTACATAAATTATGAGATGCAAATCAAAATATGCCTGATCAATAAAGACCCTTTTGGGGCATGAAAAATTGGGTAATACCCATTATGAGTCCAAAAGATTGAGAGTTACCCATCTTAGTTATTGCTGATCAACAATATCTCCAATCAGATTCAGGTAGTTAATAGATTTAGGCAAAACTAGGCAATATTATTTAATTATGGATTTGACCATTTCATATTTACATAATAATAATCAGACAAAAAAACAAAGATGGGATTACCAGAGATGCAGCTGAGAGCAGAAGAAGAGCTGAAAAACAGAGGAGAGAGAAAGAGGTGGCCATCTTGGATCACCCCCCCTTCAATCAAAATCCCCTGTTCTTGTTTGGGGATGAAGAAGACGACCAAATTGCTGATGCCCTTCAAAGCTAAGCAAAGCCCAGTGAGTTACCCAATTAGTAAAGGTCTGATTTTTATACAATTTTTGTTGTTGTTGGGGGGCAATGATGGAAGATGTTGCAGAGGATAAGGTGTTTTGGGAAATGGCAGAGCAAATTTATAGGAAGATAAAGAGATGATATTTTTCTTGTGAAGGTTTTTTCAATCAAAACGCAACCAATCAATCAATAATGCAATTTGAGTAATGGGGTGTCGTCAGATGTAAGATGGAGAAAAAAAGTGAGAGAGATTCCCAGAAAGCGAGAGGCGAAATATCGTCAGAATTGTTTTATCCCAATTGGGTTGGGTATTGAGGAATCAACCAATGGGGCCAACCTACCCCTACCAATTTGGACTTATCCCGCACTTAAATAGGATTCAACTGAGGGTGGTTCAGTTCGACTAAAAGTATTTTAACTGAACAATCTGAAAGAAAAAGTATATGGCTTGAACTAAACGATTTAAATTAAACTGAATTAAACTTAACGACATAAAATGAGATTCCATAAGATAAAATGAACATACACCGAAGGTTTTTACTTTAATTGAAACGATTTAAAATAAATAAATTAAAAAAAAATTAATTTGGTAATTGAGCTAATTGGCATCTTCCATATGTTTCATACCTCTCATGTAAATAATCCATCTCGCGATGATGCTTGCTACTAAGTACTCTCTATGTTCCTTTAAAAACATCTTTTAAGAGGTCGATTGCACTCCGTTACATCTCCCATCTCCTAACATCCAGGTCTCCGTCGACCTCTTAAAGGACTCTTTTAAGTAACGTCGTGCATTTACGTTACGTCTTTTATCACTCCTCGTAAGAGGTTCCTTAATATCCTTTGATCGATTGTATAACGTTATATCTCCCGCACTTCTAATCCTTACGCTTTGACTTTACACGTAAATTAAAGAGTTTTGCTTTAGCTCTTGATTTCAATTTTGCCATTGGCTACTGGACATTAAAATATTTGTGGTTGATTTGGAGGGATATTATTGTAACTTTAAACAAAAACCCTTACCATATTAGGAAACGTAAGGATTTTAAGTGAATGGACAAATAGACAAATGTAAGGATTTTATTGGTGTCACTATGAGGAGAAATTATCGTATAGTCCTAAACCAATATTTCCATCTCTCACATAACAAGATATTAGCATATCTTATCAAAATTTACTAGACAAATACTCTTTCGTTTTATCAACAACTCCATATTAGTACCAAAAATCAAAATATCATCAACATACAAGCATAACATAACATACTCCTTACCAAAAGCTTTGTAATATAAACACTTGTCATA
>BSSO01005668.1:0-12863 GCA_030267885.1 Mesembryanthemum crystallinum | reverse complement strand
ATAGTTGCAAAACAACTCCACAATTCAACCCGTCACATCCCTTGGATTCCAATACAAACCAACACCAATGTTTCCCACAAATCACCACAAAACCATTCAAATCATAAACATAGGTAAGGAAATTGTGTTTGGGTAATTAAGGCTTGTAATGTTATTATAAGTCAAGAAATAGGACATTAGCTCAACGGGGGAAACAATGGATATAATGTCTAAGGGATGGCCTTTTGGCTCATGTAACTAACAAACAATGAATGCCTCAATCATTTTTATGCATGCACATGTCAATATATAACTTCGAAGAGAATTTATGCAAGTTCTAGAGATAAGCAAATCATGGAAGAATAACACACAAGAAAGAAAATGAGACTGATATAGATGTGTCAGTCTAAAAGCCTCAAAATCTCACTAGCAATTGTAGTTCACTCGTTTGTTTCACATACACTCAAAGGCAACAACCAAACAAACCACAATCCCATGGAACACAATCACATTCACACTATGGTTATTTGAAACTCAAATTTAATGAATGACGAAAATAAGAGAGTGTAACTCTTCAAGTTTTTCTCACATCATAGAAGGATCATATCTCATTTTTTTCGATTTTTTTTTTTTTTTTTTGATTTTTTTTGTGTTTATTTTTTTCAATGGATGTAAGAAATAGACTATCCTATATGCTAAAAAGAAAAGAAAAGAAAACATGAAAATAGGAAAAGGAAAAAATGAAAATAATATCTAAAGTGCAACCTACACATGCTACTATATGCAATGCAACCTAGCTATGTATAATGGCATCTAATCATAAGCAAACAAATCCCGTATCACAAAGTGTCACCTCCCCCAAGTTTAAATGAAACAATGTTCTCAATGTGAGAACAATGATATAAAGAAAGGATGAAAGAGAGGGGAAGGGAACAAAGAAAACTCACTGACTCCCACCTTGTGGGGGATAGGGATCGGGGAAGTGGTTGTGCTGCACATGATAATCAATAATAGACCGGAGCATGTCGGACATCTCAGTGATAATAGATCGCACCACACCAACATCAAGCTTGACCTCACCAAGTTGAGCCTCAAGCACACTAATCCGATTGTTCAACCCTAGAATCTTTTGTTGCATACTCTGAATCAATGTGAGAACATTGGGATCAATCTTAGGGGAACTACTCTCCTCGCCCTCGGATGGAGATGCAGCAGTGGCCGGAGGAGGAGACGGATGGGTGCCAAGGGTAGAAGGGAACACCCAATCCCGACCTTCCTCGAGGCAGGTCCGAATGTTGGGAAGAACAATGTAGGGCACTAAGTTGACCTTCCATCTAAACTGGTGCTTTTGTGGGCCAGGCTCGATCATATGCATCTGAGTCGAGCAGTGAAGGTCGAGGCGTGTGGTGCCTGGCTCCGCTTTCAATGTAGAAAAATCAATGTCAAAATACCATGCAATGCAAGTTATCATTCCCCCACAAGTAATATTCTTCTTGGGTTTAGCCACATATGCGAGAAGACGATCAACCAACCAAGGAGCAACATCGTCAAATATGAAGGTGTGATCCACAACCATGGCCCAAAGAAACAGTAGGTCATCATGATTGACACCACCCAAATCCCCTCTAAAGAAAATAGTACATGACAAGAGGCGGTGGGCTATCCGGAGAGCCGGATGAACAATGGGCGAAGCTTTAGCCTCCCTAGCAACATAGGTATCTTGACCGGTAATTTGTTTCTAAAACTCACTAGCATTAAACCCTTTAGGTACCTTATCCATGTGCGTGAGATAACCATTTGTAGGCCAACCAAAGATCTCATTAATCTGTGTAAATGAAAGTTCACAATCCTCATCCATAAGCCTAAAGGTGATATACCTCTCCGGGTACTCCTCCTCACTATCATCAAGATCCTTAAGGGCTAAGGTACTCAAGAAATCATAGTTAATCCGACTATAGGTTTCGTGGTGGAGGTCCAGATATTTCTTGCAATCAATTCCCTCAAAAAGATACTCCACCAAGCGAAGGATTCCTAGAGCTTCGACGGTGGGTTTGTCAATGAAACGAGTATGGACAATCATTTTCTTACAAAGCTTGGAAAATTTGGATCGATGGTCAATAGAATGAAATTTAATTCCAAGCATATCAAGGGTAGGTGCAGGAAGAGTGAGTTCTCTCCTAGGCCGCTTTGAGCGAGGAGGGCTGATGATGAACTGATGGTAGTGATTGAGGATGTGGGATTAGAGAGAAGGGTCGGGGTGAGAGGATGATGTGAGGAGAGAGAAAATTTTAATGTCCCCCCTTATTTTCTTCCCTCTTCCCCCGATCTGGTGTACTCCCAAACGCACGAACAAAATGCACGTCCGTGACAGGTTGGCAGCAAGTTTGCTCAGCAGCTTAAACTCAAGTGCCCGCTTGTGCATTAGAATGCACGTCCGTGCATTTATCTTTTGCTCAACTTACTCCCAATTCTGCCTTCTTGGCATGGGCGTGCTCCTATCCCGTTCATTTTTCCTCAACAAAAATTGTAGCTTCACCTACCTACCCAATATTAAACACACAAACTTGTTAGTAGCCATTATACATAAAACTATAATCAATGAAAACTAAACTAAAAAAAAATAGCTAAGAAAATAAAATCTAGCAAATTAGACTAAAAATTAAAATTAAAGTTAAAATTTAAAAAAAAGGAAGAAAAATAAGAAATAAAATAAGCTAATTATAAGCTTGGGTTGCCTCCCAAGAAGCACTTGTTTATGTGAGCTCGACCCCTTTCTAATCACTCTTGCGAAGGTTGTGGGTTGGAGAGGACTTGAGTCTCTCCTTTCTCGATTGGATCTCCCGCATAATAATGCTTCAACCTTTGGCCATTGACTTTGAAAGCTCCACTAGCTTCACTCCAAACTTCCATGGCTCCATAAGGGTAAACTTGTTTCACTTGGAACAGTCCCAACCACCGAGATTTCAATTTACTCGGAAATAGTTTCAAGCGGGAATGAAATAAAAGAACCCAATCTCCCACTTGAATTTCTCTCCGCATTAAAAGAGCTCGACTTCAAGGATGTTATTTAGGGGCATCTCATGCCTTCTTGAAATGTTTCCAGTTCGTTGACATCAGTCACATGGGAGCACATACTTTTGAGCATCCTTGAATAGATTAGGCCAATAGAAGCCCGATTGGAGTACCTTAGCTGCAGTCTTTGAAGTACTAGCATGACCATCACAGGAAGAAGCATGGCAATGGAATAGAGTACTCTCTACCTCTTCCTCAGGGACACACCTTCTATAGACACCATCCGCACATAACTTGTAGAGAAGAGGCTCATCCGAATAATAATGCTTTACATTGGAAAAGAACTTCTTCTTTTGATTGTAACTCAAGTCTGGTGGTATCACTCCATAGGCTAGGTAGTTCACCAACTCGGCATACCATGAAGTATTGGCCTTTGAAATTGCAAACAGTTGATCTTTAGGGAAGGAATCATCAATGGGTAAATCATCTTCCCTACTTTGGATCTAACTCTTGTCGCAACCTAGAAAGGTGATTGGCGACCAAATTCTCAGTACCCTTCTTGTCTCGGATCTCAATATCAAACTCTTGAAGTAAAAGGGCCTATCGAATCAGTATGGGTTTGGCATCCTTCTTACTTAAGAGATACTTGATTGCAACATGGTCCATGTAGATGATGATCTTGGACCCCACCAAGTATGGGCGAAACTTGTCGATTGCAAATACTACCACTAGAAGCTCCTTTTCAGTGGTGGTGTAATTGATTTGAGCTTCATCAAGGGTCTTACTAGCGTCGTCTATTGCGTAAACCTTCTTATCCTTTCTTTGCCCAAGCACAGCTCCAATAGCATAATCACTTGCATCACACATGACCTCAAAGGGGAGGTCCCAATCCGGTGCTTGCATGATAGGAGCAGAAATCAAGGCCTCTTTTAACCTGTGTAAAGCTGCTAAATAGTCTGCATTAAAATCAAAAATAGCATCTTTCATCTGTAGGTTAGTAAGAGGTCTACAAATCCTAGAAAAATCTTTTATGAATCGCCTATAGAAACCGGCATGACCCAAAAAGCTTCTATCTCCTTTGACAGAGGTGGGTGGAGGCATTTTCTCAATAACCTCAATCTTTGCCTTATCTACCTCTATACCATGTTCAGAAACCATGTGTCCTAGCACAATACCTTTCCTTACCATGAAGTGACACTTCTCCCAGTTAAGAACAAGGTTGACTTCTTTGCATCACTGCAATACTTTTGACAAGTTATTCAAACAATAATCAAAAGAAGCTTCATAAATAGAGAAGTCATCCATAAAAACCTCCATTTATTTTCGATGAATTATTTTGTGTGGCATAGGTGTAGAGTCATAGACTATACCTCATTATACTCACTGTATTAAACATGCATCTGAAAGAAGTCTTTTGACAAGAGAAGATCGCCATCATACAACGTTGAAAGGTAGCAGGGGCATTACAAAGACCAAAGGGCATTCGCCTATAGGCAAATGTGCCATAAGCGCATGTAAATATAGTCTTTTCCTGATCACTAGGATGAATGGGAATCTGAAAGAATCCAGATTAACCATCCAAATAGCAAAAATAGGAATGTTTAGCTAACCTCTCTAACATCTGATCAATGAAGGGAATGGGGAAGTGATCTTTGCGGGTTGCTTTATTCAATTTTCTATAGTCAATGCACATTCTCCAACCCATAATAGTCCTAGTAGGGATTAATTCATTATTTTCATTTTTAATCACAGTCATTCCCCCCTTTTTAGGAACCACTTGAACTAGACTAAGCAAATCATTGTTAGAAATAGGATAGATTATCCCAGCATCAAGCAATTTAAGCACCTCTTTTTCACCACCTCTTTCATGTTAGGATTTAATCTACGTTGGTGTTCAATAGAGGGCTTATGATCATCTTCCAATAAATTACGATGCATGCAAAATGAGGGATCAATCCCTTTGATGTCATCAATGGTACCGCGGTGTATCCTATGACTTTTTGATGCAACCTAAGGATTTTGAGCAGCTTTTCAATTTCATGTTCACTTACATTGGCACTTACGATCATAAGATATGTGGAATTAGGACCAAGAAAGACATACCTAAGGTTAGAAAGGAAGAGGTTTTTGTTTTACCTGTGGAGCCTTACCTTCTTCAAAACCATTGGCCTTAGGTTGAGATTACAGCTTCTCAATCCTTGCCTTTCGAGGTGTGAGATGAGGGCTCTCCTCCCAAAGTTTGGCATAAGATGCCACCTCGATGTTCTCATCACTTGGGGAAAGCACTACTTACTCATTCTTCTAGTGGGTCACTCAAAGTTTGCTTAGAAAGTTGTTCCTCGACAACCTGTTCAATAATATCAATCCTGCAACAAGAATCATCTAGAGAAGGACACTTCATAGCATTAGGCAAATTAACCTCAACTTTCTCATCACCTAAATTCAAAGAAAGCTTCCCATTCTTAACATCAATAACTGCACCTGCAGTAGCTAGGAAAGGCCTTCCAAGAATTAAGGGGAATTTTGTATCCTCCTCCATCTCAAGTACAACAAAATCAACAGGAATGTAAAACTTACCAATCTCGATAGGTACATCCTCACGAATACCTATCCGAAATTTGATGGAACGGTCCGCCAATGGTAAGCATATGGTAGTGGGCTTTAGTTCACCCAACTCAAATTTCCTACAAATAGATAAAGGCATCAAGCTTACACTTGCCCCTAAATTATCACATAAAGCACGATCAAAGCTTAAATCACCAATAACACAAGGAATAGTAAAACTGCCGGGGTCCTTAAGCTTAGGAGGTAGTTTGTTTTGAAGTATCACATTACACTCCTCAGTTAGAGGTACAGTTTCATAGTACTCGGGTTTTCTTTTGTTACTCAATATCTCTTTTAATAATTTAGCATAAGATGGCATCTATGACAAAGCATCAGTAAAGGGGACATTGATGTATAACTTTTCAAGAACCTCTAGAAACTTCCCAAATTGTTTATCTAACCTAGCCTTGGCCAATCTTTGGGGGAAGGGCAAGGGTGGTTTATATGGTGCAGGGGAGGTAGTCTTAGGTTCTTCACTCTTCTTTTCTCTCTCAGTTTCTTTTGACTTAGTTTCCTCACATGGGGACTCAACTACTTCAGGATCTTTTTTATCAGTCTTTCCTAACTTAGGATCCTCTAGCTCTTTCCCACTCCTCAAAGTCACGGCCTTACAATGCTGCCTAGGGTTCTCAGGTTGACTAGGCAAGTGTCCAGGAGGTCTAACCGAAGAGCTAGTATGTTGGGCAAGTTGGCCTATTTGGGTCTCCAACATCTTAGAATGGTTGGCCATCGAATCAAGTCTAGAGTTAATGTTATTGATAGCATCAGTGAAGTTCGCATTACTCTTAGTTTGAGTGGCCACAAATAGTTTCAAGTAAAGACTCCAAATTAGACTTTTGGGGAGGGGGAGTAAAAGGTCTTTGTGAAAACCACCTCCTTGCTAGAAACTAGGAGGTTGTCTAGAGTTTTCTTGAGGGCTAGGATTGGCATTGTTTCTATATGAAAAGTTAGGATGGTTTCTCCGACCCGGATTATAAGTGCTAGAAAATGGATTATTTTTCGGGTTGAAGTTATTAATCACATTAGCATGCTCTTGATTGGATTCTTCAGAAAAGGAATTTCCTACTTGACAGTTAATAGCTAAGTGATCAGTACATCCACATATTTCACAAGGGCCATTAAATGAACCTACATCATTCACATTCAATTGATCAAGATTATGAGCAAGAGCATCTACTTTATTGGTAACAAGACTTACAGCATCAACATCATATTTATCTGGCGTTTTCTTAAGTATTTCTCTCTTATTCACCCATTGGTAGTATTTTGGGCCATGTCCTCGATCAACTTGTATGCTTCATCCAATGGCGTGTTCATGAGGGCTCCTCCAGCACCAGCATCAATGGTCATTCTTGTGTTGTAAAGAACCCCATTGTAGAAAGTATGTAGAACGAGCCACCTCTCAAGACCGTGGAGGCACATCCTCAAGAGGTCCTTATATCTCTCCCAAGATTCATAGAGAGACTCCCCTTCTTTTTTAGCAAAGTTTGTGATTTAGTTCCTCATTTGGGCAGTCTTGCTCGGTGGAAAGTCACAACAAGAAAAAACACTTTGGGTTGTCGCCCGAAGTGCTGTTTTCGTCGCCCAAAACTATGGGCGATGAAATCAAATTCGTCACTAAGTTGTCGCCCAAACGGCGTTGCCCAAGCTTTGGGTCACGAAACTAAATTTCGTCGCCCAAAGTTTTGTTTGTCGCCCAACCGATATTTGGGCCACGAATTTTCTGAAATGGGCGACACATGTTTTTGTAGCCTATACCCTTTTTGGACCACGAAATTGATTTGCAGCCCAACAGTAGACTTTGGGCGACAAAGATGACTATATGGGTGACGAATATGGTATTTGTTTGGGCGACAAACCATTATATTCGTGGCCCATTATTATTTTTTCTTTTTTAATGAAATATTTGGGTATTGCTAGTACCTGTGTATATTTTCTAGATCTTGTACGCTACACAAATTGACAAATACTATCAAAAAAGATTTCTTTCTCAAGTTTCTAAGCAACCACAATAATATTCCAACATTCACACATCTTCCTAAATACATACGTATGTTTTAAGGCCATTTAAAATACCAAATTAGATCATACGGTTAACAAAAGCTCAAATTCAATAACCTACTTCATGCACTAGAGTTGAAGATAGACCAAAATAATCAAGTTTTTCTTTGCGTTTCTCGCACAAAATCAATAAGCTACTCCATACAATTGTTCCTTTAGAAAATCACCTGAAAAACATTAAAAACAAAAAAATAAGATATCAAGTTAATCAACAAAAATTAAAATGAGGATACACATATTTAACAACACATCTAGTAATTGAATCAATCCATATAAAGTGATATGCTCTGACACATGATACACATATTTAGGTGTTATTTAGCTGGAATGCAAGTTTCAGTTTGTTGTCCTTTGAGGTAAAGTTCTTTGCTTTTTGTTGTTGTTATCCTAGTGTCTCTATCTATGACTTAGCTATATGCACTGAGAACAAGAACAGAGGCAAGTACTGAGCTGGAGAAGCAAAGAGCCGTATTGTGTGATAGGGTAGATGAGAAAAGGGAGCCAATAAAGCAACTATGTTTCTCGATGGAGTATTAACTTGGCCAGGCATTAATCAGTCACAAGCGACCAACTGTTCTGGCATTGTGAGGAAGCTACCTTAATAGCAACTATGTTTCAAGGTTCTAGCAACCACAGCCTCTTTTGATGCCATAACAACCAGGACGATCGGATCCTCTCTTTAAAGGTTATTTCTACTACCCAAAACTCACAGCACTAATTCAAGTTAATTCGCCTTATAAATTAAATTGAAGACCTCACCAACTGATCAACCAAACTTAGCGAGATAACTCATGAATCAAATACCACCACAAATCAAACAAAGTAGAAACTTATATACAATTGATAAATCAGTCAGAGAAACCCAAATGTTCATCATTCTAACCTCACAGACTGGTTGTCCAGTTGGCTCTGTGTAGTCCCATCCACCAGCCCTCCTGCCTCCTATCACCTGAACAATGTCATCAAGTTCAATTGACAAGAACTGATCCCAATTACCGTTTCAAATGATCCAATACATGTATACACACAAAAACTCAACTAAAAACCAACTCTTCCTCTGTCCCAGAAACATTTTGCGAGAAATTACCCATATTACACAACGCAGTAATAGATCAAATTTGTATAGATAGTTGTAGGTGAATATATCACAATAGTATGGTGATGAAGTAAGAGAGGAGTTCTAGAAAGAGGAGCATGGGGTGTAAAGAAAACAGAGAGAAGAAATCAAAGAGAAGTTCTAGAAAGGAGGAGCAGGGGGTGTAAAGTAAATTGAGAGAAGAAGTCGGAGAGAAGATCCAGAAATCAAAGAGGAGTTCTAGAAAGAGGAGCAGGGCGTTGTAAAGTACGTACCTCTTTAGAGAATTCAGAAGTTGAAAAAAATCCTCTCTCATCTTTTTCTCTCTTTCCAAGGCTTCCTCCTTCAGCTTCTTCTCTCTTTCTAAGGCCTCCTCTCTCATCTTATTCTCCCTTTCTAAGGCTTCATGTCTTGCTCGCTGAACCTCTACGCGTAGGTCATCATTAGATGATTTAAGGTCTTCAATAACCCCATGTTTATGCACCGGCGGCGCACCTTCTAATTTCAGTCTTTTTGCTTCTTTTCTTTCCAACTTTCGATCTTCTTTTCCACGTGGACTTCACTTGATAATGTTTCCATCAAAAGCTCCATGACTCCTACAAAAACAAACCAAAAGAACCACAAGAAACACCAAATGAGTAATATCGTCCTAATACCTAAAAATCTAAAAAAAACTATAGAAAATCTAACTAAACCTATGATAAAACAGTGCATCAAAGTGTGTGAAAATCAAGTAATATATGCACTTATTAGTATGACCTCTGTTGTAAAATTAAATTACTCCCGTTAGCACCAAGTGAAGTTAGACAACTCAAAATCAAAGCCGCTCAAAAGAAATAACAACGGCAAGAATTGAAAATTTTACTGCTTGATGAACGGGATTTTGAAAAAAAAATCGTTGAAGAAGGACGATTTTTCGCTTTGGTGTGTAAATCAAAGAAAATGGATGGTTTTTGTGACCCGACACAATTGGGGGTCATGCCCGGCCCCTCCATGCCCGTTGGCACCGAGTCGTGCTCGGGTTCCAAACCCGGCACCGCCCAAAACCCTCCCAATTGTCACAGCCGTGAGCTACAGGTTGCTGTGCTCAACTCATGCATGACAACATTTGCAAACCCGCGCAAGTCATGCCCGGTCACTCAAACCAGGCCGCCGAACGAGGCCAGACGTCGAGCACCCTGCTCTGTGCTCGAATCTCGCATCAAGTACACCAGCCTGCACCGCTCGACAACCCATGTCGTACGCCAAGATCCCAGTGAACCTCAGTTTTCGTGCTTGGTGCCTGGTCATCTTCTGGATCTCGCGCTCGATTCCACGAGAGAGCCACCACCACAGAACCTATCGCGCTAGATCTGGCGACAGCTGCTAGCGACATCTTGGCCCATATTCGCCGAGCGATCCCCACTTTATGCTCGGACCACCATGATCCAATCCAAAACCTCTACTCGGTTGTCTGCGAACAAGAATCGCCTATGCCGGTCAAGAATTGTCCCTCCCGGCCCTAATCGCGAGTTTCACCATCACCATACCCGGCGTAGCCTCTCTATGCTCGGTCCAAGCAACACTTTGTCGTGAAACCTGTCCAATCTTTTATGGATCCTGTGCTCAAATCCTCCCGGTGCACCATAGTGCCGCGAGCCACACTATCCCATGCCCGGTTCCTCGTGCAACAGCAACACCTATGGCCGGCACTGCAGATCCTGACGCGATGCTTTCCTTGCCGCATCTATGCCCAATGATTCTTCAACCTGTCTAGCCAGACCGGGCATTATTGGTTTCCCATGCCTGGTTCTTGGGGAACTTAGTTCGTTCCTCCCGGGTAATTTAGTCATGAGCCAAAACGTGCCTATGCACGATTTAACTAAACCCAATTTAATTCATGATGATTCTGATTTAATTAAATTATTAAATGAATATAGTGATGTTTTTGCTAACGATCTTCCTCCTGGCTTACCCCCAATTAGAGGAATTGAACATGCTATTGATTTAATTCCAGGTGCTAGTTTACCATATCGGCCCGCATATCGATGCAACCACGAGGAGGCTGGAGAATTACAAAAGCAATTCAAGAATTATTAGATCGGAGTTATGTTCATGAAAGTATGAGTCCTTGTGCCGTGTTTGCGCTCTTGGTACCCAAGAAAGATGGTACTAGGAGAATATGTTTGGATAGTCTAGCGGCAAATAAAATCACTGTGAAATATCATTTTCCTATGCCATGTTTAGATGATTTACTCGATTAACTCCATGATGCTAAAATATTTTCTAAAATTGATTTGAGAAGTGGATGATCAATTGAGAATTAGAGAAGGGGATGAGTGGAAAGCCGCTGTTAAAGGCTTATATGAGTAGCTAGTTATGCCCTTTGGGTTATGTAATGCCCCTAGTACCTTTATGCGTTTGATGCATGAAGTACTTCGCCATTTTATAGGTTCTTTTATTGTTGTATACTTAGATGATATTTTGGTGTATGGTAAAACTAGGGAAGATCATCTAAGACATCTAGCTACCTTATTTGAAAATTGAGAGAAGTGAAGCTCTATGGTAAGCTATAAAAGTGTGAATTCATGATCGATCGAGTATTATTTTTTGGTTATATTGTGTCCTATCAAGGGATTCATGTGGACCAAAGTAAAAAGTGGAGGCGATCAAGTCTTGGCCCGTCCCCACCAATGTTCATGATGTGAGATCATTTCATCGTTTGGCCTCATTCTGTAAGAGATTTATTCGGAATTTTAGTACTATTGCAACTCCTACGATGGAACTAATGAAGAAAGGAGAGTTTCAATGGACTCCGGCCAAGCCCAAATGGCTTTTGAAGCCTTGAAAGAGGCCTTATTTCCGTCTTATCTATTCCTAACTTTGATAAAATTGTTCGAAGTTGAATGTGATCCAA
Source organism: Mesembryanthemum crystallinum (assembly GCA_030267885.1). Taxonomy (NCBI): domain Eukaryota; kingdom Viridiplantae; phylum Streptophyta; class Magnoliopsida; order Caryophyllales; family Aizoaceae; genus Mesembryanthemum; species Mesembryanthemum crystallinum. The sequence continues at coordinate 1,236 of BSSO01005668.1, read as the reverse complement.
GTGGTGTAGGTATTGGTGTCGTTCTCATTCAACATAGGCGCCCCATTTCCTTCTTTAGTGAGAAATTGAATGGCGCAAAGCTCAATGATTCAACATACGATAAGGAGTTCTATGCCATAATTCATTCCTTGGAGCAATGGGAACATTACTTACGGCCTCAGCCGTTTGTTCTTCGGATCATGAGTCCTTGAAGTATATCCATGGCCAAAAGAAGTTGAATCCTAGACATGCTAAGTGGATTTCTTATATACAAACCTTCTTTCTCCACTAGGCATAAGGATGATAAGTCAAATGTAGTGGCGGATGCACTTTCTAGACGCCATTGCATGTTAATTGTTTTAGAGAAAAAATTGTTGGGCTTTGGCCTTATGAGAGAGGCTTATGCCTTGGACGATGATATTAGTTATCACATGGCCGCTTGCCAAGGGAATAGTGCTAAGGCACATGGTGCCTATGTTTGCAACGATGGTTACTTGTTTAAGGGAAACAAACTTTGTGTCCCAAAATGTTTGTTGGGGGAATTAATGGTTCATGAGGTCCACTCTGGAGGCCTCGCAAGACATTTTCGCACTACTAAAACTTTGGAGATCATACAAAACAGTTTTATTAGCCTAGAATGGATAAGGATGTTCACAAGGTTGTTAGTAGGTTTGCTACTTGTCAAAAGTCCAAGGTTTCTTTCATAAGGGACTCTATATTCCCTTGCCCATTCCCACTCAAAGTATGGACTTTATAATTAGGTTACCTCGCACCCAACGAGGTAGAGACTAAATCACGGTGGTTGTAGATTGATTTTCAAAGATGGCCCACTTCATACCTTGCCACAAAACCGATAATACTTCTTATGTAGCAGATCTGTATTTCAAAGAAATTGTTAGGCTACATGATGTTCCAAGATCCTCAGTGTCAGATCGTAATGTAAAATTCCTTAGTTATTTTTGGATGACATTATGGAAATTGTTGGGTCCTCGTCTATTATTTAGTACCTCTCATCATCCTCAAACTAATGGAAAAACCGAGGTGACAACCGGACCCTTGGTATACTTTTGAGAGGAATGGTAAGTAAGACTATGAAGGATTGGAACCTTAGGCTAGCTCATACTGAGTTTGCTTACAATAAGAGTCCTTCAAGGTCAACGGGTAAAGCTCCTTTTGAAATTGTTTATGGTGCTAATCCTTTTCTTCATATTGGTTTAGTACCTATTTCTAAGGAGATATTGAGGCTGAAATGCCAAA
>BSSO01005667.1:0-12865 GCA_030267885.1 Mesembryanthemum crystallinum | reverse complement strand
TTCATTCTCCGTGGGATCGACCCTTACTTGCCCTATCTACTTTGTTAGGTGTTAGTAAGTGTATTAATTTTGTTGCGGTAACGATACGCATCACTGGAAATGACTTGAATATTCATTACAAATGAACTACATATTCATTAGAAATGAGCTACATATTCATTGAAAATTCATTATATTTTTGATATAGTAAGTTGGAAGCTGGCTGGACTTATGATTAGTTGATCGGGTGCAAAAATATTTTTAACACCCAAGACCAAGTAATAATTTGCGAAAAAATTATACTTTCTCTCTCCAATCACTCTATCTTATCTCTTCACATTATTTTAATGGTTCTCACACCCACTACCCATTAGTTTAATGTTTATCAAACAAGCTAAGGGCAAAATAGTCCAAATACACCCTCCTTAATTCTTGTGTGAATAGTGCAATGTTAAGGAAAGTGAGGGACGGATGGAGTACTACTATAAGATTGAAGATGCAATAATATAGAGTCTGTAGACTGTATTTATTCATAACTTCAGCATATTAAACTGCAGAGATTTATTCAAGCAGAAGTACACTTTATTTAATTTTATTTTCGAAGCGAAGGAGGGGGAGGCGCAGTTATTTTAGGATTACACTTGAGTTCACATTCCTTGAGACTTGAATAACACTCTATCGGCTTTGTCATAAAACAACAGTAAAATGTTTCATGTACTCGATCGCAAAAGGGGCCTGTTTCAAAAATAAAAAATGATTCATTAATTATACAGCTATTTTGTAAAAACATACTCTATACTTTTAGTGAACTGCTACTGGTAAACGGATTTTAACAAAAAAAAAAAAAAAATTGTTTAATTATTGTTTAAATGAAAAAAAAAAAAAAATAGGTAAGGCAATTTACACGCTGCACTGCATAAGNAAAAAAAAAAAACGTGATATATTTAATATGAAATTAATAACTTTTTTTTTTTTTTTTAACAATAAATGACATACTTTTAAACTTAAAATATATACTTTTGGTCATTTATAAAATTCACTCTATATATAAGATCGTCTTGTTCAAGATGGATTGTTGTGTTAAATAGAAGTTTAATCATAATAATTCATCAAACAATATCTAAAACTTTGAAATAATTAAATATATTGAACTATAATTATGGAAACGAAGTATAATAATTATCAAATGGAAGGGGGTTAAAAGTTGTGGTTATGGAATGCAGAAGATGACTATTAATTCTCACCTTGTTGACCTTGGCACATCGACAGTATGGCAAAAAGTGCCACCAAAAAGAGGAGGTATCGCCAGAAAATGATGTTGTAGGACTCCATTGATCTGATATGTGCCAGAAAACAGTTGAAGACCAAATAGTGAATGAACTTGGCTAATACATGTTTTCATTCATGCATTTATATAGTGGTGGTGCTGGTGATGCTTAGAGGAAGTGTATATGACAAAGAGAAAAAGTGTTCTAACTTATTTTTCGAACAATTATGTAAAAAAATCATGTGTGATGATATAATGGGCAAAAAATAAAGTTGTACTAGATTGAACTGTAATTCTATAGTTTTTATTTTCTGATTTTGTCTTTTGGCTACAGATTGAGGATCAAATCTTCATGTACAAGGCAATAAATAGTATGCAATCAATTTGGATCATACTCATGTGGATATTTGTAGTGAGTTTAGGTTGTATTCAATCTTGAGGGTACTACTACGGCATCCCTTTTCATAAATGGAATAAAATCTAACCATTTTTCAAAAAAAAAAAAAATAAAATAAAATAAAAATCAATTTGGATCTAGGATGCATAGATAGCTCTCCTCGATGGAGTATCTGATATCGGATATGTTTCAAACATGGATATGCTCAAGATACCCGCCGGATATGCTAAGATAAGTTATACATACGTATCTGAGAAGTATCCTATTTTTTTATATATACAAAAAATAACAACGATACATAGGGTCATAAGTATACATATAGGATACTATAGGACACGCACTACCTCATCATTTTTTTTTTTTTTTTTTTTTGCAATTAAAAGATTGATTTTATTAATCACCAAGTAGGAGGAATTACATCTAGCATGCATCCTTTACACCACAAAAGATTCAGTTGCTAATTGCATCAGAGAGGAGATATACCCACCTTCTAAGAAGGGTTGCATATGTTCTCCTACATCATTTGCAAGCAAGCTGAAGAACAAAGGCTAGTTAACTAATTTATCAATATAACTAGCCACTTTACTCTGTGTGACACCTCTAATACAAACTTGCAGCTGGATTTGTCTCACTGCAAACTGCTGATCTGCTCGTCTATGCTGAAATACCCTTGCATTTCTTTCTAACCAGACTTGATAGATAGTCGTAGCAAATGCCATATTTAGAGTAGCAGCCCTACTTGCCCTTTGATTATTTAAATATCCATTTAACCTCTTCAGGCTAAGACAATACGCCTCTCTGTATCCCCATCCACTTCAGAATAGCTTGACAGATAGCATCAGATACAGTACACTCAAAGAACATGTATGTGTTGTTTCCGATTCTCCCATTAATGTCATCCATAGCACAAAGACAGTTTTAGCAGTTGCAAGATTAGAACACACCGGATTCTTCCATGGCATATTTGCTACTTCACCTCTCAGCAGTAAGCAAGTCTTGTGTATGAAAAATTTACCTTTGCTCATGACTTTTAATTTGCCCAATCTCCAATTGTGGTGAAGTGTTTCCTCATCTGGAACACTTTTTGGACCATCCACGCTAGCTTGTGCTGGAACCTCCATGCTCCAAAAATCCTTATGCTTCACATAGTAAGTATGGATCCAAATGATTCATAAAGAGTCCTTCAAGCTAAGTGCCCATAGTAGTTTGCATAGAGCAACATGGTTCCTGAGCTTAATGTTAAGCAAATTCATACCACCAGCTCCTTAAGGCAGGCATAGTCTGTCCCAAGAGATTACAGCTCTCTTTGTGCATCAAATATATTTAAGGCTTGGTAGAAAATGGGCTAATCATTTAGGCTTTATTGTTTCTTTGCCTTTTTTGGGCCAACCCAGACTTTCAATCACTAAGTACATAGTATTACACTTTTACATGTGGATTATCAAAAAAATTCCTTAATTTCGAACCTAAGCCATATGTTTACTGAACTTTTTGCTTACTATTAGACTACATTTTACGAATCTTTCTTTTCCATAAAATTGTTAGTCATGTATTTGTTTACACGAAGTCTAAATGAGTTATAACTCTCTCATAAAGGATGATGTCTGAGCGTGTGTTCATTTTGTCGTATTCACTTTTCATCTTATATCAGCTCAATTTAGATCATTCCATTGAGTTTTACAACTTATCATCTAGAGATTGCAGCACAATCAATATGTGACTCACTGAAAGTTAGTTTTATTTATTAATGGGAAGGGGATGGGGTAGTGGCAATTTTATGGAATGAGTTTAATTTACAAATAGCGAAACACCCCACCCTCAAATCTCACCAAGTCGTGCCCTTATGGCTAAGTGACAAGATCCTTTTAGGCAATAATGTCTTGTTCATACGCATGATTTCACCCCACCCTCCGTCAAAGGCTGGATCACTGTTGTGACACTTTTATTTAGTTGGGATTATTTCCAAAATTACCTTAAAAATGAATTGTTTTCGTTTGACACCCAATAGGTGGGATTATTTATGTCAAATTTTGCATTTATTTTTGTTGTGTGAGAGATTGAAGTTATCCTCTATAGATGGATTAAAGACCAAATAATGGATGAATTTGGATATAATACCATAGTACATGTTTTCATGCATTTATATAGTGGTGATTGGTGAATGGTGATCAAGAAGTGCATGTGTCAAAGATAGAAATAATCAACCTCTATAGATGGATTCAAGACTAAATTAAATTGATTGCGTGATTACTTTTGTTTTGGGAGATTGTATTTTTTTGCTGCAAATTGAGGATAAATTCTTCATATACAACGCAACATTAACATGGAATTAATGCAATGTAATGGTTTTTTCCGTTGATTATTGTTGATTCTACTTAACTTTGTTCATTCGATTTATTCAACAGGAAACAATATTACTAATTTTTATTGATTTTTATGGATCCTACTATTTTTGTTGATTTTTACTAAGGAGAACAAAACCATATTGGTATACGGGCCAAGGCAACATATTGGTAGAAATATGGCTGATCATTTAGGCTTCATCGTTTCTGGGCCTTTTTGGGCCAACACTGACTTTCAATCACTACTACTCTATTTGGAGTTGTACACCTTTACCAGTGGATTATCAAAAAAAAATTCCTATTGAACCTAAGCCATATGTTTACTGAATTTTTTGCTTACTAATACTATATTTTATCAACTTTTCTTATCCCATAAAGTTGTTAGTCACGTATCTGCTTAATGAAGTCTAAATGAGTTTGAAATTTTGGATGACGTCTTAGGGTGTGTCGTTCTCATCTTACACATACATTCAGTTCAATTCTAGATTATACAATTAAGATTCACAATTTATCCTCACATGTTATTATTCATTTAGTATCTATTCTATTTAACATATTCATTATAATTTATGTTGTTCAATTGAAATAAACCCACCCTAAGAGAAAATATACATATATACTCCTTCCTATGGAGTTTCCAACGCAATCAATANTTTTTTTGAGTTAGGGTGACCAACCCCACTTACCTAAACTAAACCCCTAATTAACAAATACCAAAACACCCCACCCACAAAATCACACCAAATCGTGCCCCTATGGCAAAGTGACAAGATCCCATTTAGGCAATAATGTCATGTTTACACACATGATTTCATTTTGTGATTTTATTTTGGTGCTACTATTGTTTGAATTTTTTAACATGTAATGTGACAACTGTTGTGACTTTTGGCGTGATTAGCATGGATGATAAGTATTATATTCACAAACGAGAAATACTATGATTAGCACTAACTTTAGTGGTTTAGACAAGGATTATTAGCATCTAATTTGTGGTTCACATTGGAGATTAGGATCCCAATATCCTAATCTTATATTATGTGCCTTTCACTTCAATTAAAATACTGTTTAACTTAAGATCTGCCTCACACGCATGATTTCACTATTGTGATTTTTCTATTAGCAATTTCCAGGATGAGATCATCAAGTTAAATCATTATTAAAACAAATTCAACCCCACCCCAAATGCCCACTGTGGTCCCAAAGATTATACCTAGAAAATATAGCTAGCTAGGTACTCCTTTGACCATTTGAAGTTGCACTTTTGTGAGGGGAATGTGGTTATTTTTGAATGGTACCAACTATGGATTCTAAGAAAGTGCGGGGAGTTTATATACTGTAGTCGATTATTGGGTCTTAAATAGCCTTTGATTAGTCGTTCACGATAACATCAAAGTATGGGAGTGTAGACGGAGTTAAGGCGCTAGTGATCGATGACTCCTTCTAGACACTAGGGGGCCTCTTAGGTCACCCTTGATTCTTAGTGTGCAAATCTTAATAAGGGTTCATATGATGCGACATGTCTTATATGTTTAATATAACCCTAGAAATCGGGCCATGCAACCAAGGTGTTGTGTTCATAATCTTCATATATCTCTGTAAAATATACTCCTCTAGTATTAACTTCACCCGTTCATTCTGCCCCAGATGAATAACTGTATGGCATTGTGGCAAAGTATTACCACTATAAATCTTCCTCATAAAATTCCAGAGATTTATACTCATATTTAATCTCAACGGTCAAATAATATAAGAGTAACTCAATTTGGCATTTGTTTGTTCAAATAAAAATAAAAATGATGCATTGAGATTAGTGACAACCTAAAAAGCAAAGAATAATAAAAGTGGAGTACTCAGCAAATTAGGGAGTCATCTTAGGCCATGATTATATATGTTCATGTTCTTGAGTGCTCTATAATTTTGTTATCTAAGCTCCTTTGGAGTTTTGGAGGTTCAAGCAACATCCCAACTTGTGTTTTTAACTCAATCCATGATTTGGCTACTTAGTTTGCACTTTATTTTGTTTGTCATAAGGTAAGAGGAACAGAATTAGGTCACCTTTTCTCTGAGTCACTTTCATCATATAAGGGTGTGTTCAATTCAAGAAAAATGACCACTTTTTTCCAAAAAAAACAAAAAAAATCTAACAAAACAAAGAAATTCGAAAACATGTTCAAAATAGTTGTTTTCCACTATAAAACAAAGAAAAATGGAAAACCGTATTTTCTAAATTTTTAGCTACACTTTAGACTATTAAAATCTACACTTTAGACTATTAACTCTAGAGGTAGTTAAAAAAATTTGACCCCACTACCCTTGGTTTAATTGAAACTAGGTGCATTGGAAATTGAAATTAGTAATAAACCACAAGAGTACATTAGGAAAATAAGCAATTAATATTGTAAGGTACAGATTCTAATTCTTGCTCAATGTATCCAATGTATGTACTCTAATTTGATTTTGAAGTGGTGTTTGACGTTAAATTATCCTTTTTTTTTTATTTCACGCCTTTAACAGCTACATCACCATATTCACTTGACATGTCATTTTTCTCCAAGGAGTTCTCATCGTGTGTGTGGTCTAAACTATTTAATTGATGAAATAATTAAGTTTGTGCTAATATCACAACTGTGTAAAGTTCATACTAAAAATCGCAACATTGATAAAAGTTAGGTGTTATTTTTACGGATTTTTCCTTATGCATATGCATATGTTTTGGCCTAGGACAATATGCTTTTTATTCGAAAAGCATGATTACATGAGAATGCATATGAATATGAGCCTGGAACGACCTTTCTCTTTTTCCAGTTTTGTAGATCCTTGGCGTCACATATTCCTAAATCCTAATTAACAACCTTACAAATTGTGTTACGTCACTTGGATTGAATTACTTCAACAGTCCCTGATCTTCATACATTCTGGTCCCCCCCACTGTCACATAACCAAACTTATTTATAAGAACATCATATAGTAGTATAAATTATACTGTAAGAATGATAATAAGATCTCTATCACTTTGTCTATGTCAAAAGAAATGACTTATTAGCACTGACAGCAACTTAAGCCTACTAATTAAGTATACTATTTTTATAATTTTAGCCAAATCAACACGGTACAAAGATAACTAACAGCTCAGCTAACCTTGAAATGGCACAAAATTAGGCTTTCATAGGTTGAATTTGGATAAATGTGACCTGCTCTCTTGGGTGAAAATAGTTTTTTTTTTTTTTTTTTTTTTTTTTTTGGGGAGCGGCCTTCGCCTTTTTTTCTTGATTGGGGCTAGAAGGTACCTTATCATCTTTCACACTCGCAATGACTTGAGTATCAAAGGGACATTCCTCGATTCATCTTCAAAACAGACAACAAGCCCCTCTTATATATTTGAGGTAGATCGAGTCACCTATGAGCTAGGATTACAACAGTGCCACTAACCCGTATCAACTACCGGTTTAGAATGAAAATTGAAACATTAGTAGTATCATTAAGTTGAAAATGTTATATTGTCCACTACTTAAGTTGGTAAATTCTCAAATAGTAAGTAAAATTCTTGTATCAGCCTGTGCCTCTCCTTGTCTAGAGGTCTAGAGACTCAAGACTGATAAACTAAATAGGGAAGTAACAATAAGCACTGGTATGAACAAACTTGTCAAGATCTTTAATTATACAATGGTAAAAACCTTCAAACTTATGTTAGCAAGCTCTGATTAACAACTTCAGACAATCTCACACTATTATACAGAACATAACAGAATCGAATGACACTCTAGGCCTCGTAATTAAACCATCTTTCTTTGAATGCCGATATATATAGATTAACTTACAAAATATATATTGACTGTACAAAATTCAATAGATAATATACAACATGAAGCTTCTCCCTCCATAATCACAAATACATTCTATGGAGAGGAATAAAAGTGCTCATCTTTTATCTTTGTTTCTGGGTTCGCAGGAAGGAATGCAGGTTCGTTGTGATTGCCGTTCTATCCTCCTTGAATTCGCCCTTAAAGGAATTTGAGATGAATGTGATCGTTTGTCTCCAACACAAATCATACACCGAGGGACTTTTCTTTGCACCTTTTGCAATCTCATTTTTCCATCAATGGAGGGAGAGATTCGTCTTCGCTTCGTCCTATCAGCTGAGGAAATGAACCCAAGTTCATAAACACTCCAAAAACCACCACACAATGAACAAAAAAAAATGACCCTTTTTATTTTGTTTTCGGGGGGTTTTCTTCTTTTTTTTCCCCTCAAACTAGAACGTCCATACTTGAGCCTCTGGGGGATCTTGATTTATCGATTTTGGTACGTACTTCTAGTATCACTTGTTTCGTAAGAAGTAGCCCCGCTATTAGGGCTGCTGTCATCAACATTGTGAAAACAGCGTCCCAACTCTTAGACGAAATGTACCCTGTGAGCAACGGTCCAATAGCAGCCCCAATTGAGCCTGTCCCATCTATGATAGCTGTAACTGTTGCAAGTGCCCTTGCATTTCCCTTTAATGACTCGTGTGTCCCTAGATCAGCTGAAACAGCCGTTGTGATCAGGGCATAAGGTCCATTGACAAACATTCCAGCTAAAAACATGAGGGCCGCGTTCATAAACAGGTTGTACTGTCCATAGCTTCTGTAGAGGAACAGAGCTGGGATGGTGAAATATGTGAAGGAAGCTGCAGTAATTGCCCTGGCATCAAGTGCATCGGAGACATAACCAGCCATGATTCCTCCTATGACGCCTCCCACATCGAATAAGGTTGATAGGCTTCCAGCTGTTTCACTAGAGAGGTATTCACCACCTATTGCTGCAATTACAAAGATAAAAGTTAGATTCATTTCATCACTTGGTCATCATCCATAATGAATAGCAGGACTGTAAACTATGCAGATTGGGATCATATATTCATATGAGAACATTGCTTATGGTGACTGGGGAGAGATTATCTGGTAGTTGGTTTTGAGATCCAAAACAGTCCAAATCCCACAAAATGTAGAAAAACAAGATAGCGAATTAGGTAGAATTTTTTTTTTTTTTTTNGGACCACTGGATCTCAAAATCAAGAGCCTAAATGTGCTCTCATGTGAACGCGCCCCTAAATTATCTCGATAACAGAATATTATGAAGTTCATCTCATAAGCTAGAACTAGGGTCACAATATACATTTGTAGCTAGAACAATTTCAGGAAGAGAAGTAAAATTTCAATAGCAAGACAGATCCATGAGTATATGGGAATTAAGTACCTGTGTAGCTGATGTAGAAGGGAAGCCAATACAGGAATGTATACGCGACCAACTTCGCAAAGAAGAGGCAAAGAGCATAAGTAGCAACACCGGGAATCTTCCACGCTTCTATGAACCCAACAGCCCCCTCCTCATTGTGTTGTTCATTGAATGATTGCATGGGTATAAAGGGTTCATCCAATGAACCCTTCTTAGCAACATCTGCATCATCATCACCAATATGCATCCCAACGGACAACGGGCTAACAGGCAACATGAAGAAGACAACCACACCCATGAACATAATAGTAAGCCCAGGAACAAACAAAGACCATCCCCATCCGTACTTCAACAACGAAGAAGCGATCAAAGAACCCGTAATGTTCCCAACCGAGGTGTGGGAATTCCAAATCCCCATAATCAAACCCCTTCCACTCTTTCCAAACCAATTCCCAACCACTGCAACGACCGAAGGCCACCCAGTTGATTGGAGCACACCAGTAAACATTTGGATAACCAAGTAGTAGTAAAAGTTATGAATGTTTAACCAATACCCTAAACCAAACAAGGCTGTGAACAACCCAGTACCCAACATCCCAATAGTTAAAAACACTCTCAAGTTCAGTCTGTCACCAAGGTGTCCAGAAAAGAACATTCCTGCAGCATAAACTACTAGAAATGCCACATCTAGGTAACCAAGCAACTCTGTTCCATTATCCCCATTAAAGGGTTTCCAACCCGTGTTTTTAGTACCCAGCAAGGTTTTGTTTCCATTAGATAAGTCAAGGTAATTCCTCTGCCATGGATAATCTTTCAAGTTCAAAGATGATGCTTCTGGTGTTTGGGGATCAAGTGCACTCTTGACAATACTTCCGGTTTTTCGGGTTAGATGGTATGTTGTATAGGCTAAGAATGTTAGGACCAAAACAAGGCTTTGGTAGGTGTGGTAGGATAGAGATTTTGTCCTTACACGCTCAATAAATCGAATCCCAACTGGTCTATCATCTTTTACCTCGAGACGGTGTGGATCATGAATAGACCCCATTGATAAACTATAAGCTTTTGAGTTTCACTCAAAGATGAGGGTGAAGCCAAATTTGGGGATGAAGAAGCAACAGAAATCTGAGTATCTGATATCCTCTTACAGGAAACAAGTCAAGCAAGCTGTAAATAAGAGACATAAAGAACCCTGAATTAGAGTGGAAATTCCAACATCAAATCTAGTTTTGTTCAATATTCTCCTCAATACTTTAACAGTAGAAATCAAGGGGTACAGTATTAAAACAAAACTGAATTAACCCCACCAAAGTAAATTATCACAAAATTAATTACCCCTTCTGCAACAACAAATTTAAGTAATTCGTCTGAAACAAACTCCATTGTTTCACTTAATTACAGATTAAGTAAACTTACTAAATGAAATCCAAATATTGCAGACAAAAATCTTCAATCATTTAAACAAAAACAAAAAAAAAAAGAACAAAAAATCGAAGCCGTTACCATAAAAAAGGAAACGTTTACCATTATAATACCCAAAAACATCAGTGCATCAAAAACAGTAAATTTGCACGGCAAAAAAAATTCTGGCGTAAAACCCTTTTTACTGAACTATAACCAAACCAAATTATCGATTTCCTCTAATTGTTCCATGTCCCAGAAGCAATATACAGTGATTTGAAACAAAACCCAGAAAAATTCGACCCATAAATCTGCAATTCAACGAAAACCCATTTCCTAATTCCTAATCAAATACAAAAAAATCCGACCTTTTTCCACATTCATTGCAATGAAATTCAATAAATGAGGGAAAAAATTGTTACAAAAATTTGAAAAAGCATAAAAGGAAACCTACATAATTCAAATAACGAGATGTAAATTGCGAATAAGAAAGCAAAATTTACCAAAGCTGGGAGCTGAGCTCACTTGATTGCTTCCTCCCCTGTTTCTCTCTCTCTGTTTTTTCTCTCTCTGGGTAGACTTGAAGAGAGAGGTTGCTTGAGGGAATAAAATTTGCTCGCTTGCTTCGGGAGAGGAGGTTTTCAGCGGGCAGCGACGTTCAACTACTTAAATGAATCCAAATTACTTTTTTTATTCTTCTTTTTATCGAGGATTAATTAATTTATTTATTTCGCAAGGATTAATTCTCTAACTAAGGCACCGTTTGGCACATTCTGTTTCGTGATTAATCCATATTATAACTTCCTTTTTTCTTTTGTTAATTAAAAAAAAAGGAAAAATATTCTCTCCAATTAATTGGACAATCTAGTTAAAGCACTGGACCATCTAGTTAAATGGAGAGGATCCAATTCCTAACGTTGCTATTTTGTTAAGAGATGTTTTAATAGTTAGGTATTGTATCATTGTTGGTCTAAAGACAATAGGAAAAAAAAAAAAAAAAAAAATCTATGTAAAGGTGTAAAGCTAGTGCAATACACATATATAGTACAAGATAATAAAAATTGAGTGATCGTGAAGATAGTACTCCCTCCGTCCCCCTCTATTTTCAACACTTCCTTTTGTACAAATATTAAGACAGGATTTGGAAAGTTGAAATTGCCCTTAAATTGCAAGTGGGAGGAGTTTGGTTGGTGTGTTTATTTGCCAATAGGGTCAATTTGTGCGTAAAATATGTCTAAATAAGGAACTGATGAAGTCATAGTAGGACGGTCCAAAATAAAAACTGGTGAAGTTACAGAGGGACGGATGGAGTAGTACTTTAATTTTTTGAATAAAGTTGTAACATTCGTTGTAATTTCATGAAATTAATAGCCAAAAGGTATTATTATTTTCCCTAATACGAAAACATATCTATATATTCTGAATTGTGTTCCAAGTTCCAACCAAACAGGGTAAAAATAAATCCTATTGTCAATTTCCTATATAAGCTAATAATATGGTGGATTAAATTATCAAAAACAAAAAAAAAAAGCTACTACAATATGGTAGGATAAATTTTACTTAATTTAGTAAAAGAATAAATATATTTCGGCGGCGACAGGAAGTGCCCATCCAGAATGGAATATTGGACTAACCAATGGAGGAATATGCTTGCTATTGGTCCGTATTTGAGGCCAGAATAATAGAATATGCTCTTTTTTCTCCTTTCATTATTTGAACTATTCCCATTCATCTTTTATGCAACGTAACCAGAATGGAAAACAATCCCATCAATCATTTTTACAGCTACTTCATCATTCATTCATTCATTCATTCATGCATGCATGCATGCATTATCCCTTTATTCTCCCTCCGTCCCCCACTCTAACTTAAACAGTTTGACTTGCGCAGTCTTCAACACAACACTTTGATCATTGATAATTATAATTATAATTAGAAAAAATTTCAATTTGGATACCCGACGTTAGGCCTAATTGCATTTTAGGTACCCGCATTTTCAATAATCTCATTTTAGGTACCCGAATAATTAAAAGTTGTCTCATATTGGGTCATTTGACTGACGGGGTTAAAATTTCCGTTAAATGCTTATGTGTCATTAAGCAAAAAAATCTTGAAAAAATCCCAAAAAATTACCGAAAGTTACAAATAAAATCTCATAAATGTTAAATCTAATCTGCAATTATTAAAAAAATTCTATAGCTTTTTTGAATTTTTTCAATAATTTTTTGCTTAATAATATATCAGTATTTAACGGAAAATTTAACCCCA
>BSSO01005666.1:0-12865 GCA_030267885.1 Mesembryanthemum crystallinum | reverse complement strand
CCAAATGATTGGACCTGGAATACAATTATAAGGGGATTTCTTCATTGTAACAATGTCAAGAAAGCATTGGAGTATCTGACCATTATGAAGGGCAAAGGGTTTTCAGCAGATGCTCACACCAGTAACTTGTTTTTGCAGTTACTATCTGCTGATAATATTAGCCATGCTGACAAAGAATTGCTTCAAAACTATTTTATGAAATGACTTGTGCGGATTTCTGTTTATTGATTGTTCAACAATTTGAAGCGTAGTATATGTGTCGGACACTGTTACCCTCATTGTTTTTATGTATTGATATTGTGATGACCTTAGTCTACAACCTAAACTCAAAGATTTCACCGCTTTTCTACGAATGCAGAGTAATTCAAAAACCTTAAAGTCACACTTTCCAGAGAGCAAAGTAATCAACATTCTCCACAGGTTGTAAACTTGCATATAATGGGTGCAATTCAACTTTGTTGCAGTCAATGACACATCTAGTTTTTCACTATGATCACATATTGCAATAAGGAAATGTCAGGGAAATTATTTGGGATTGAGCGATTGACTAAACTACAGGAAGTTGAACTTCTATATGTATTACTACTGACAGATGTTTGTTCAGTTAAAAGTTTCATGCTTTGTTACATTTTTCTCCCCTTGATCTGTATTGAAATTTCTTGCCAATCCTTCTCCAATTAACCATCAATTCGGATGTTGTTTACTGTTTCACAACATGATTCTCTTAAGGGAAAAAAAATTCAGTTTCACATCAGGCTTGTTATTTTCAAGGGATGGTAGTTTATGTCTGCTTGTCTGACCTTCATTCAATTGCATAGCTTGACATCAAGCATTGTTATCATCGCGACATCCATAATAATAATGGTGTATGTGGTCTATATGCTCATCATCCATGTGGGATTTGACAAACATCTATATCCAATAAATATCCTATATATCCGATACATATCCATTATTCAATAAATTAAGTTCATCCATATTCATCTATCTTGGATCAGGTTGGGTAGATATTTATCGATGGGAAAAGGATACAATCCATACGNCCCCCCCCCCCCCCCCACGCATTATACAGCTTCTATGTGATGGGTAGCTGATTGTAGTATCTAAGTTTAAGTTTAGTACCAATAAATTGAAGTAAAGAATAGAATTACTGAAAGTGGGGCTGTCGTCTGAAAATAAGACACTGTTTTGGCACACAGTTTTGTTTCAAATTGGTTGGGTTTGCAATTGCGATATTGCATCCTCATCGACATTTTTTTCTTCTTCTTTTCTATATATGCTACTAATGTACTTATTAACGAGATCAGTAAAGACCAAAATGAAGTAATTTGACTGATATGCTTACATAAACATCAAATATCAAGCATAGAAATTATTCAAGAATACAAGCCAGCCTGGTTCGTATCACCGTTTTCTCAGTCTACAACATCTTAATTACCACTATTTTCACTCCATATTTTTTTGGGAAAGCATGGGTCGAACCTAAACCTAGTCCATCACGAACAGACCCACACTGCTAGCAGTCCAAACCCATAAACCGACCCCAAAACTCTTCCTATGAATTGCCGCCCCCCTACCCACTGGGGGGGGTCCAGGTCTTGTACCAGGATAGAAACGACACAACTCGAGCTCCGAGCTCATTGGTATTGCCATTCTATATACAGGGTATATATTAGAGAAAATATATTAAGCTCATTATTAAGCAGATGGTGCAAAACCCAGCTGAAGATTGCCATAGTCGAAGACAGTGTGATATGCTCCCATGAAAATGTCTCCGAGGATCCTGCAATAGTATCACCTTGCGTAAGAACAACCGCAACATTGAGATAAAAAATAGAAATCCATGTCAAATTATGTGAAAAAAAAAAAGTTTAAGCTTTTTACACGTACCACAGAGGGCCACGAGGAGGCGGTACATCAAAAGCCATAAAACCACTAATGCAGACCATTTCAATGCCGTCTCCTGTTTTGAGAATGTACTGAAAAGTCCCAAGGAGAGATAATGAGAAAACAGAAGGACCCATCAGCCACAAATTTTTTTACCCCAAAAGAGTATAATAGTAGTCCAAGGATATGTATGTTTAGTATTGTTATAAATAATGTCAAGGGTTCCAGTTAGTTGAGTCATTGACCTCATGTTTCATACGGATTGAGGGGCGTAATAGAGTAGTCTAAGGATATGATTTTGATTTGACATTTGGTATTATTTTAAATATAATGCCAGACCTCTCAGTCGGTTGAGCCATTGACCCTAATTTCCCTAGGGATTAGGTTGCTTGATATCAAACCAAGTGAGCAAGCACACACAGAAAGTAGAGGTCGAACCTGTTCAGGAGACAGTGTGAATGGTTTATCTCCAATTGTAAAGGTTACATCTGGCAATTCCGGGATCTTTTCACAGTCGACGATCGACTCTGCATTGGGGCTTGGTAGGCTATCACATAGCTGCACAAATAACATCGTTAGAAGAGTAACAAGGCCTCGTACATGGCATTGTCAGAAGGTTGAGCAAGGCAAAACAAATGCAGAAGCATAGAAGCATTCTCCGAAAACATCACCTTGGTCACATAATCGAGTATTTGATCTTTGGTCTTTTCTAGTTTCAACATATTCCGAGCCCAACCCACAGCCATCTCGCAGGTAGAGCACAAGAAGTCATCTCCGCGCGACATATTCATTCTGTTTCTATCTACCACTGTTTGGATATCAGCACTACAGAAGAATATGGTAAGTATTAATATGGTTCATTTGTATTAGTTCATTACACACACCGAAACAAGTTCAATTGATCAAGTCCTTTGAAGTTGGTGTCTATTCCATGCGTTTCTAGCGTTTTTTTCCGAAACAAAAAACTAAAAGAAGGGGAAAGGGAATGGAAGGGATCAATTTCATGATCAACATCACTTTGCTGGCATACGAAGACAAAAACTATACATTTTTCCATTCATATATTGCTTGCACATGATTTGCGCCTAATGCTTAAGATATTGTTCAATTCGACCGAATGGCGCTAGATTGAACTGATCTAAAGCCCGTACTGAACAGAGGAAATTGGCCTTTCTAAGACCAAGGTACAATGAGCTTGGTAGGATGGCCCATGATTGCAGCGAAGCTACTTAAAAGTTCATGAAAAGCATAATCAATTAAATGTTAAGGTTCTAACCTGACATACTGTTCCCCATTGAAGACACACAACCTAAGTTGAGAGCATATCATGTCGGGTTGTACCTACACGACAAAATCAATATTCAGAGAAGATGTTTGAGTCCATTCCGATGTCAAGCTCAAGCCCAAAAGCATGGGATGAATGCAAGGAGAAAGGGAAGAAAAAAACAAACCCCGGAAATCAAAAGCTCCCATATCATATCTCCATACTGAGTAACGATGTCTTTGCATTCGTTGCTTAAAACACCTTGGGCACCAATAGCATGGTTGATCTCAGTCACAACATGCTGAAATTAACAGATCTGTCAGGGAAACTGATCAAGCAAACTAATCTAACAAACACTTTGAACCATTTCAACTAGGCAGGCTTACCGTTGGGCCAGCAAGTAATGACGTGCCCGAGTCTAAGATAGCAGCACAACCCGCTTCACAAAAGCCTAAAGGAAGAAAACGTTATCATAGATTTTTGTACAAATCATTCGAAGAGGAAACTGCTTATATGCACTAGTGTATAAAACATTTATGATAGAATTTGATCAAGAAAACTTTTTTTTTCCCCAGCCAACTTACCTGTTGAATAACTGCCTATTAGGAAATCACCCATTTCAAACTGAAAAAGAAGCAACAGACGCAGGCACAATGAAAAAGTCAATCCAATTACAGAGGTAGGTAGCTGAAAGGCATGGAAGAAGAGTACTAATCTAAAAGCAAAAATGTTAAATTTCATCATTCACTTCTCACTAACCTGCCAATAACCTTTCCTGGTTACAGGAACGTAAGTATGCCTCCCTTTAAAATGTTGTGAATCAACCCCTCCGAAAACCAACTCCCCTCCAACTGTAGCTTGTGGGTCTCTATTGAGCCAGAATGAGAAAATCTCATCATTTACAAGGCCTTGTTTGATCATGTTATACCTACATCATGCTCAAGAATTAGCGCATCCAGGATGCCACCCGAAAACTGAAGAGAAACCAGCTGTTTGATATACAACATGCTCGGATTTTTGGTGAACATGTTAGGTTAGCTTACCATACAGGAGTAGCGCCTTTAACAGAAATTTCTTGAAACCCAAGGCCGAATATGCCATCAAATTTTCCCAGTATAAAACTGAGACTTACTTCTTTGGTTGCTTCAATAAAAAGCTGGATGCAAGAAGCAGATTTGTTAACCACAGTTGCAGGAAAAACATATACTGTAAGTGATATAACTACACACAACTTCACTGACAACCAACCTGATCCTTGACAATTAGATTCCCAACTTTGACATTATCCTTGCTGAAGAAACCAGAGATAGATCCAGATCCATACTTTATTTCACAAGATGTACCTACCCAAATTAAACAAGTATGTCAACCATGCTGGATATATAGCTTACGCATTACGTACAAACTCAAAACAACACAAATATTATGAAACCAGCAACATACCGTTCTTGGTGAAGGTTGTTGACTTTCTTGAATTGTACTTGGAATGAAAATAGCAGGAGATCTGCATGCAGCTAGTGATGAGTCAGAGGATCCAATTGTGAAGGTCATAGGTCACAAGTAGAAATGTCCAAAGCAAACCCGATCAAGAAATGCAACCCCTTTTTTGGGTTCTACCGCAATTTTTAAAACCCAAACCCGGAAATAACACGGAAAAATAATTAAAAAATGTATTTAACCCAAAAATCAAGCTGAATCCAACCCAATCCGAACTTGAAACACACTGGGTTGACCCGTTTGACAGGTCCAGTCACAACTCACAAGCATAGAAGAATAGAGGTTGTAGTCATTACTTACAGAGAAGTGACATTTTGAAGACGGAACCCAGAGATTAGAACTTCCAGTATCAAATATCACAGTAAAGTTTTGTGGAGGTGTGCCAATTCCAATCTCTCCATAGTATTGAGAATCCATGTAGTTCTTCAAATATACTATGTCTCCCTCATTGCGACCTTTAGCAAGAAGGCCATACATGCCTTCTTGATTCATCCCCAACTTTCTTATTATTCTCAAGGCATTCACAGTATTATGATCTAAAGGACGCTTCTTCAGACTCATTCTCATCAAGCCTTCAGTAGGCAGAAGTAAGTAGGAGCTTATCAAAGCCCAAAAGGACAGTAATACCAGTACATTCTTGAGATCCATTGCTGGAGTGAAGCCCTATCAACAACAACAACAACAAAAAAGAAGCAAGATCAGCATAAGCATTATGCAGATCGAACCAGTCAGAGACAAGGATGAGATGATAATGACAAAAACATTACTGTAATTAGACATGTCAAACGGATCGACACAGAGAGTTTTGATTTGGATTATTTTGGGTTGGGTTTGGGTAGAGTCAAATCCAATTTGTAGTTGTTTTTACAAGGTCTTTCCGGATTCAAGTAGAAAAAATTTGAGCTACAACCTAAAGATTGGAGTTCAGTTTAGGTTCCAGGTTGGGTCAATACCGTCAATTTATTGACATGTCTAACTACAACGAACTATCCCACCGTGAGAATATATAGGAAGCATACAAGATATATATCAATCAACTTCTGGGCATCTCAACGCAGAAAAAAAAAAAGGGTTGAATTCAGGGTCTTAGGTCAGGTCTGTTGGTTGACACGACTAGCTACAACATAGTATTCCACCATGAGAATAGGAAGCATACAAGATAAACATCAAGCAACTTCTAGGCATCTGAGGTCAAAAACCTAAGTCACTCAAACTCTATACTAGTTACTACATACCAAATATCCTGTTTGTTGCTTTAAAACACCAAAGTACACAATAACTTCCAAATATTCATGTAAACATATGTGTTCAACCTTTAGACACTTTGACATAGCTTCAGATCGAGGCTTTCTATCCTACAAATTCTCTGTCAGCAGTATCAGCAACACCAGGAAACAAAAAAGCGAAGTACAGTTGCCTAGTGCCCAATCTTCTGTGATCATAGGTAAAACTGAGGAACGTAGTCCAACAAATAGATGTTTGTATTTACTCAACTGAAAAAATATATTAACTCGCCAAAATTTTAGAAGTGAAAATACAGAGAAGTATCTTTCCATTGGGAAGTTCATACCCATTACTTGGTATGCAAACCTAAAACCACAAACACTCTAACCTGTGTTTAACTGCCTATTACTACGATAACAAAACATGTAAATTGTCGAAAATGCACATAACATCCAGGCACAAACTAAATTGAGCATAGTTTATCACAAGCCTCAAAAATTCCTTTTCAAACATACTAAGTTTCTAAGAAGTTATTATGATTATTCACCATGGGTAAGCTGACAACTAAAATCAAATTACAGGCAGAAAGATAGGCTGCAGCCTAGAAAAAATTCGATCGGGTAGAAAGACGGCCTTGTCACTCCAGTCAACACATACCAGTGTCGGACACGTATCGGACACCTAAACTGGACATGAATACTTGGATATGATCATAATCCTTCAAAAACTATCAGAATAGCTTGCATACATGTCGGACACTTCTAAGTTCTAACAAGTGAGACACTCCTGAACTGTCCAAGTAACTGAAATGATGAGGGCCACAACAGGAATAAATCATAGTTAAATCAATTACTTAAAACAATAAAATTTACCCATTCACTATATCAAAAAATTGACAAAACCCGAGTTGGCAAAATGTATATGTAACAAAAATTAGCAGACTTGCTGCAGGGTTTTAAAGCTCATATTTTGGTCGAGGCCACAAAACAACTGGAACATCTCTTTTCAACATATATATTTATACAATAACTTAATTTAATCACTCTGTAAAAGCTTAATGATCAAAAGTGCAACTTCTAGTTAATCATTCATAACAGCAATTATCAAAAATACAATAACCCACAAAAAATATGGCAAAACTACTAGGAAGGGCATAGCAAAAACCCATACCTTCCTCAGCTAGCAGCAGCTCCAGAGACTCTGCTACCCTCTCTGATCTGTGTCTGTATCTCTCTCTTTCCCCCCTTCTTAATAATCCAGCAAAATATGAAGGAGCTTTCCTTCATTTTGTCTGATGGGATTGAAGTTGGATTTTCCAGTACCTGGGTCCCACTTGAGAAATTTCCCCATTTTTGGTTTTTACTTGTATTGGTGGTATTTTCCAAACAAATAAAAATTCCCCATCTTTGCTTCTCTAATTTGTCCACTACTTGCTCATCCCAGGATCATAAGAGGTTTCGTGCTGGTGCCATTTCTGATTTCTGAATCGTCTTTTCCAGAATGCTGATGGTTTGAAACACTTTCACCTTCAATAATTATAGTACATTATACTGACAAAAGTGCTTAGGGTTTTTACAAAAACTTCAGAGTAGTAAAGTTTTTTAAGTTTTTGTTCCCTCAAAGGTAGATTTACCCTTGTGATATGAGTATGTGGTCGCATAATTGTTCTAATACCATTTGTAACACCACAACCACATCAACACAGACTGCTAATGCTACCAAGCTCCAATTTTATATTGCTGATTGACTTCATAAATCACCACAAGTAATTAAAACATGCTTTTTTTTCACTTGCATTACGCTGAGAAACTTTCTAGGATATCACTTATCATAATATTATTGACAACCAATGTTTTACAATGGAGTTTCTTTAGTTTGGGCTTCTTGCATAGATCTAAACATTGTTAATATGACTATTAAACCGTTTAAACTATAAACAACCATGAGTCTTTGTGGTATTACAAAGGTTCATGTGGAGTGGTGATTCTTTTTTTTTTTTTTTTTTTTTCAATTTGGTAATCTTGATTTATATTTTTCTAATAATTTTTATTGTTTATGATATGATTCATGAGAATTTTCTTTTCTTGCCTATTGCTTCTACCAACAATATAGTAAAGATACTTTATAAATATCTTTTAAGGTTCTCATGCTTAAGTTCGAATCTCCTTTATTGTTAGGCTAAAGTGTTATGTGTCCTAGAGAAACTTGTTAAGTGTTTTGTTCCCAAGAAATAGTCTTAAGGTGTTTGTTAGCGTTATTGAGAATTTAACACAAGGAGTTACTTGTGTGTGAATCTTTGTATACGATCTTGGAAGATCGTGTAGTTTGATTGTTGATTGAATCAAATTCTCACACGCATGCATCTTAAGTCTTTACATTTTCAAATCACATGAGTGGTGCGTTGAAAAATCAGAACACATGTCTTGTTTTGTCGGGTATAAATTGACAACAGAACTGCCCAGGTATGAAGAGGTATGGACAATAATCGGTAGGACGATTAGAGAGTGTTGATCACTCATAGCGTTAGGATGAAGCTTCTAATATGTCATATCTTACAAAATAATGCATGTGAAAAAGCTGCCAAACTTAGCTATCGATTGTCCCCTAGGAGGAAGATCACATGACAACACTTTGCTATAATCATTAATTCTACGAAACATAATGTGATAATTATGTTCTAATTTTATGTAATCGAGAGTTTTCCTTATAAAATTCAAATGAATGAAAAAGAATAACAAATACTATGGGGCAAAAAATAATCCTAAAACAATATTGAAAAGAAAATCAATTCTTTTTTTTTTTTTTTGTTTGAAAATCATCTCATTCCATGACAAGAGTGAGTAGGCAAGACTCAAAAAGCAACACGAGGGTTACTATTACATTCCTCCAAAGTTGTGAAAATACAAAGAAACTTCCTAAGATGCACTCAAGTAGGCAACAATGAACAATATTGGGCCTAGGAACTCAAAGCAAACCTCAAATGAATTGTTCTAAGTTCTGGCCCAAATAGAAATGGCCCTACATTTTGACATTTTTGGCTTCATTTCTTGCTTGGTCCCATCACAACACTTTCTCTCTCTCTCTCCAAAGCATCATCAGGTAAAACCCCTTGCTCTCGTTTTGATCATTTTGCTTCATAATTCCTGTTCCAATTAGCTCAATCATATTGCTGTTGAAACATTAATGCTCTTTTTTGTCAAATTCCAACGTCTGCAAATCTTGGTCTCAGAATTCCCTGTTTTGCTTTTGCATAAGAACGAACATTAGAATGAAATGTCAGTGATGGTTAGGTTACTTGTAGTGATGTGGGTGCTGATAGTTTAAAGGTTGGTTTTTTGGATGTGGGTACATGAGAGCTGAAAAGGGGGATTGAGTATTATATAGAAGCTCAAATTGCGGTTTGTGACGGTGAAAGCTTGAGGTTTTGGAGGTTGCACACCAGCTGTTCGATGAAATGCCCCAATAAGTTGCACTTTGAACATGAGTGGCTAGCTGGTCATATCTGTGACCTAGAATTATTGTTTTGGATACTATCCAGTAATTGTGAGATGCCCAATGGGTAGCAAGTATAAAACTTTTGGTTGTAGGGGATAGTTTTCTTTTTAATTTGGTCGGGGTTAGGCGATTGTGAGGATGGAGTGTTTCAGTGGAGCTGGTGATTGATGCCTTGACTAGTATGATTTCTGTTTGTTATCATCTAACAATCTACAATTATTAATTCACTGATGAATGATTGCTTGTGAATCAGATGCCAGATTTGTTTCAGTGAGCTCATCCTGTAATAATCTCATTAAAAGCCTGGGAAGACTGAAATTTTGAGAGTGAATATAAAGCATTTATTTGGGCAAAGAAGTGACTGATCAATGGCATTGAGACGAGCCTTTGGGTGGTCTGATGGGGAGCTCATGAGATCAGATTGCAAGCCTTGCTCCAGATTGATGAGACAAACAGCTGGAATCTTTACAGTTGGAGGAGCTATGGGTTTCTGGGTCTTATGCAGGCTGCACTATGGTATGTTCTTTAATGCTTCTACCATGGTATTGAATTTCTTTTTCAATATGCAGAATTCTTCAATAGCGGTGTTTAAAGTATAGTCAGTTAATAAGATTGATTTTTGCTATTGTATCAAATCAGGCCCAAGTATGGGTATACCTAATATTGTGAGTAGTTCTATTGAACATGGGAACTCATTTAGTAGTTGATACGTGCATACAAATTGGAAGTTTGATAGGTAATGCCTATTTTTGTGAGTAGTTCTATTCAACATTGGAAGTCTTTTAGCAAGTCATTTGTGAATATGGTTCTCCTCACATGCTTTGTAATATAAGAGAAATGTGAAGTGAAGGTCTGAGATGAGGTTGTATCTCTAATTAGGATTATTCACATCTCATAAGATGACGAAAAAGCAGTTCCAATTCTTCACATATTGTCATCAGTGGTCACCATACTTGAGCTTCAAATATACAGGTTGACTTGATACAGATTGTAAACCTTAAGAACAAGTGGGATTAACGAGGTCCAAAAACATCAAAACAAGATACACCCAAGTGACTTGGTAAAGATCTATTACCAAAGGTAAGCTAGGGTGTCTTCATATGCGTAGCAACATGAAGTAGTATATTTTTATAGCTGAAGTAGTAAAAGACTACGAAAAGTGACTGGTTAGTAGTAACATTCACATTAACTAGAGGGAAGATGGACTAAATTGATTTAAGATGTGGAACAAGGTTTTTGTTTTGGAAGATTCTGTGCTGGATAGGGATGGATTCCAATGGTGACTCGTATTGCTCACTCCTCATACTTTATGAATAATGGCTTTGATGATTCAAAATTTATAACCTTGAATATTAACCATTTGTTATGGTTAGTATCATATGATATATATTGTTAGGGATCATTTAATACACATGCTGTATCTTTTCAGAGCTTTCCAATTACTACCCTTCTCCTCCTCCTTCAAGCTGTAGCAAAATTTTACTCGACACTAAACATTTCAAACTTATCAATGTCACCAACATCCTTCACTCATCACATAACCCCNCCCCCCCTTTTTTTTTTAAGGTCCTCTTTTCAGATTTTTTTTTCTGTTGGCCCTATCATCTATTGTCTCTTCTCTTTTCTTCTTCTTATTCTTCCCACTCTTCACAATCCTTCACTCATCACCATGACGGGAGACACTCCCGATGTGAAATATCAGCAACCTTTTTTCTAAGTATTGGGGTATCATGAGTCTATACTCGGTTATCTCTTTTACTAATGAACAGTGTTCAAAAATCTTTGGGATTTACAAGGCTTTATTGTGACTTTAAGTTGCCATTATTAGCCATTTTTGGGGTATGACATTCTTGTTTCATTATAGAAATTGTGTACTGAAGACAACTGAATGTTTTCTATTGATACTCTTTAGTCCAGAAAAGTAATCACAAGTTACTGAGGAAGGCATCTCTTGATCCTTGTGGTTATATAATAACATCGGCCTTCATGGAAAGTGTTGTAGTTGACGAAAGTCAAGAATTGGTTCAATTTTTTGTTTGCTTTTCTGTATTTCATCTGCTGTTCCCAGAAATTCCTCCAGATGATATGCAGTTCTCAAGCTAGTGGTTTCGTATAACTTGCAGGCCCTAGAGTAACTATTCCGAGAAGCCTCAGATGGGCAGCTTGTGGAGCTGTATCTGTTAGCTCAACCACTGCTCTACTGGTTCGCCTTTTCAGCCCCGAATGTGAACCCCAGAATATAGCTGCTTATGACTACAAAAGATGATTACATCCAAATTCATGATGTATGGTATCCTTGACGCGGGAAAATCATGAATTATGAAGCTTGAATATGTAGCCTTTGGTTAGTACATACGAACATTCTTTGATATGGACGTTCGTTCAACAATCTTTAAGGTCACAATATGATCTCTGGATATTTGTATATGTTGTGCAGGTGTCCTTTCAAAGGAATATCTAATGGAGACTTTTTTTTTTTTTTTTTTTTTTTGTGAACTGATGTAGTATTATGATGTTTGCGGAGTGTCCCTTTTTTTTTTATCACCTTCTACTGGAGTAAACATGACATTGGTTGAAAGTGGAAAATGGAGATTTCATTTCTCAGATTCGATTTGGATCCTGTTTTTGTTATTAGTAAATCTGTTTTGATAAAGTTTGACTATATTGACAATTATGGAGTAATAATTATCTGATTCTTTTTTTCTTTTTTTTTTTTTGACAAATCTGAAATACTCCATTAAAGATGTGCTGATGTGCATAACATGTCAATTTTTGACGTGAGTCATTAGTTTTCTTCACTTTCTTAGATAAGAAGACAAAATGCCCTTCTTGAAATGCAATAAAACGACCACTCCATCCTTATTATGGATAAGGAAATATAAAAAAAAACAAGAATATAAGTAGCTATTTATACCATTAAGGTAGATTTATTCATCATGGTAGATATCATGGTAGATAAATGGACAATGATTCTCATACACGTCGTGTACCCATACACAAATGCAATGGCCAATTAGAAGCTGCCATGTAAGCAAAGTGAAAAAATAGAAGGAGGGAAAGAAGAGAGGGAGAATTTTTCATTTAGGAGGGAAACTTATGTCTATTAGGCGGTAAAAGTAAGACGGAAGAGGGAAAGCAATTCATTAAATTTTTTCCCTACATTAAACTCAGATTAACAAGAGTCTTGTAAACTTCTCCGGCGACTCAAAAAATTAAAATTAAAAAATTAATCTGGTGTTGTGTAGTCTCTCTACGAATTTTCCTACGAGACTAAGACGTGAATTTTGACGAGTCTCAAATTAAAATGTCGACAATCAATGTAAAGGCAAGAATCGAAGGCGGCGATGGTGGTGATGTTGCGACAGTGGTGGTGCGGTATAGAAAAGAAGAACTCGTAATTCGTTGATCCACAAAACTAATTCTCCGGTGATTATTTTCCTGTACAACAATGGACGATTACATCGACAACCTGTTTGCGGAAGATGAACAGATTATGGT
>BSSO01005665.1:0-12865 GCA_030267885.1 Mesembryanthemum crystallinum | reverse complement strand
TTTCAATTTTACCCTAAAATCTTCTATTAACCCAAATCAGCACAATCTAATTCACATTACTCAATTTCTTATCCTAATTGGGAAGGAAAATTGGGTTAGTTGAAGAGAAATTAGGGAATATAAGGGAAGCGTAAATTAGAAAGGGGCAAAACTGTCCAAAAAAAAATGAAATCCACCGGAAAATTCAAAAAGTGGTCGGGAGGGGGTTTACTAAAAGGATTTTGCAATATAGGGGGTTCCCCACAACTTTTTTTTTTTTATAAGGGGGTTTTTCACAAGAAAGGTATTATATAGGGGGTTGGCGGCAAATTTTTATAAAACATAATTTACAGTAGTGCTTCGTTTGATCAATTAGAATGTCTAGTCACTAAATTTAATTGAAACAACCAAACATGCACTTCATCAAATGGCATTCAACACTAATTTCATACTCAGAAATTCAGAAAGTACGAGCAGAAAGAGAGAGAGTGTACCCATTCCGAGGGCAGATAGCTCAACCTCGTTGTGTTGCTGCATGTACCTCTGCAAACATCATCAAACACAAACAAAATCTATAATTGCCTCTCAAACAAAACCCAAACAAACCATCCAAACGAAAAAAATCCCAATTTTACGTACCTTAGCGAGATTAACGTAGAAAAAGAGGGGCTTCTTGGTGTTGGAGACCTGAATCCGGTTCTTCTTTCCGGCATCAACAATGTTCATGTTGTTAACACCCTCTGTAATTTGCTCAACGGCAGCCATTGCTAACACTAACTCCCAGAAACCGTAACCCTAACCCTAACCCTAACCCCCAATTAACTATCGGTGCCTCTGAAAATTTTGTGCTGGTAATTGAGTAATTGATTTGGTAAACTGCCAAAGTACTGAGCTAGACGTCAACAATGGAGGAGAGAGTGTGATGATGGTTGTTGATCGAAACGGAAGAGATTTCAGGTAGTGAGAGAAAAAGGATGCTTCAATGGATGGATTATGGAAGTTTCCAAACCTCTCCTTTTTGTTTTGACGTTTATATATATGGAGGCTCCGTTCGTTTCTTCAACCAAATTCGGATCGGGTTACCGCTCAAGGGATTGTTGCGCCGGCCCAAAATCTGACACATAAATCAGATTCATTCATTTCATACCACTACCCATGGCCACCATGAGATTTAAACTCGTAACCTGATGTATAAGTTAAAATTGGATTATCAGTAGGTCAAATACCTGTTGGGTAGATTTGTGTATATGTTTCTCACATGTTTGAATCCTGACTTACTATACAAGTCATAACTTATTTACCAGTGAGTCAAACACCTATTGAATTCATTCATATTCATATGACTATATGTTAGTCCTATAAAGATTGCAACCTTACAAAACCACATGATACATTATTTCGCATGTTGTTTATCTTAATAACTAATTTGATTGTGGTAGTATTATGAAAAGTAAAAAGCAAATCACCTTTGAATTTGTATTTCAAGTATCGCATCTCAATCTCTTTATTTCTTTGTTGATCACATTTATAATAATCGGACACTATCACATAGACCATATATGAAGATTGTTTAGTTTAGCCTCAATACCTTACCCCTTTCCCTTTTATTCATCTCCTCCTCTCCACTAGTATCATCATCTCCATTATCATTGGTTATATATACTGGGTAGTGCATAAATCAAATGTTTAAAAATATTTGTTGCTTATATATTTATGTTAGTAGTTGGTAGATTATATGCATATTCTTCATATGATGTTTTGATATGAAGGATATTGTAACAAAACACGTTTAAATGTTTACCTCCACCGTGTCACTATGAGTGTCTTTTAATGTGAATTGATGCTTGTAACATGTTTGTGTGAATTAACTATCCTGAAAATGGTAGTGGATTGGTTGGTTTAATGCTGTGGTGGTTCACTCCAATTTACTAAACACAGAGCTAATTAATTGTTTTGTTGGAATTGATGATTATACATTTTCAATATATATTAAATTGTGTATATGTACAAAATCTTAATTATAAATGGAATCTTTACCCTATTAAAGGTCTTTATATGCACTAGATGCATATGTTAGCCGAACCGTTATTTACTAACCTTTTGATTAATCTAAATTATTAGGTGCGCTCATCTACCCTTAGACGCCCAATTTAGGGGTGGTTTTTTCGCTATTTAAGAGTGATTTTTAACAATTTCGGGTGATTTTCGCAATTTTGAGGTGACTATTTGCAACTTTATAAAATTGTCCTGATTTGCAAAAACTAACTATCGAGTTGCTAAAAATCACTTGAAAATTTTTGTCAAAAAAAAAGAAAAAAAATCACTTGAAAGTTTCAAGAAAAAAAATCACCAATAAATTGCGGAAAATCACCTTTTGAGTATACTACTACAGTACTACCCCTCAATTTTCACGCATACTTCCCCGTGGCTGCCCCGTCGATCACCGTCACCTTCCCCAAGTGTGGTCAGCCCCTCACCAGCGAATTGAAGCCACGGATAGAATTTGGAGAAACAGGTGAGTCATTACTACAATTTGCAATCTTAACTCCTTCTTTTCCTTTTTTTTTTCTTTTTTTTTTTCATTCTTCAAATTGTAATTTTTGGATTCAAATCCATGAAAGTGGGATTCGATTTTTTTAATTTTGTTTTTTATTTGCTTTGATTGCGGGTGTATGAATTTGCTTAACTGGGAATGTTGTTCGTTGAAATTGTTGACTAATAAAGCTCAATAGCCACTGCAAAAGTGCAAAACTTCAGGTGAGAAAATTCATTTTCATAGTTAAAGAGTTTTTCTTATGATTATTACTCATTTTCAGAGCTGCCCTTATTTTTCTTGTGAAAATTCTTGGAATTTTCTTCTATAGTAGCTGAAATGATTTCGAATATAGCTGCTGGTGTGAATTTGATGTGGGTTGCACACCTGATGTTTGATGAATTGCCTGAACCAGGATTTAGCCTTTTATTGCTCCTTTGACTTTTATTAGTATGTGACTGGTCGATTGCTATTCTCTGAAAAATCTTTTTTCATGTAATTCTGCTTTCTGGGTTGGGTTAACTTTAGCCAATTTCCTCTTGCAACATATGCTCTTTGTCCTGCTGTGTATGTCACTGACTTGAAGAATTTCTTGCTTTTATTTTCCAGCAAAAGGATGCTGAGATCATTTTTAGTGAAGAAGATTATAAGACCAAGCGCCGGTTTATCACCGTTGATTCAATTGGTAAGCCATCTTTCATTGCTTTAATGTGTTTTTCACTTGGTCTTGGTCTTTGTCTTAACTCTTTGCATGTACCACGATTGAGTGTTACAGAGATGGATGCACAGTAGGAACAAGACAGCTATGGAGCTCATAGCAAAAGGGTGGAGTGCTATGAAGGAAGTTGATAGAGTAATCGATTATTGTGAACCTAATGACAAGCGTCTCATTCCTCTCCTCAGGGTGAACTTTCTCATCTTACTTACAGCCGTCCATTGTCCATAACATAGTAGAAGGCATTGATGGTCAATTATTTGCATTAACTATACTTCATTTTTCGTGATGAGCTTTGAGAGTTGATATCTTGATATAATCTTCAGGGTGCTAAGGAGAATTTTGAGTTGGCTTTAGAAGCTGACAATTGTAATACTCATGCAAAGTATTGGTTATCCAAGCTTCATCTCAAATACCATGTGCCAGGAGCATGCAAAGCAATGTGAGTTCTTAAACCTATTGTCATATGTTATGGCTTATGATGTCCAGCTGTTCACCTTCTGTACATGATGGCTCATGTGGCCGATACTGCAAGCCTATTGGGTATAAATTATAATGCCACTGGACTTATTGTATTTATCATTTAAGATGAAAACTTATTATTTAAGATGAAAACTTAGGTTATCTACCTAGCGTACTAAGGTTCCTATGATGCCACGATCTCATCATTGCTTCAGTTAATTAGTTGTGCTGTGGGGTTTCGAAGTTTCTAAGATGTATGTATTCCTTAAGTCCTGATTTGTCTAATTAACATAAGGAAGATTGTGGTTTTCCCATGAGCGATGCTATTAGAAATTTTCTTTGACACAGAGGTGCTGCTTTGCTGGTTGAAGCTGCTGAAATGGGAGATTCTGATGCGCTGTACGAATTGGGTTGCCAATTAAGGATTGAGGTAGGCTTCTTGACTTGTAAAAGGTTGTTTGTTTATGGCATCTCTGCTGTCCTTTTGATCTGTTGGTTTTCTTCTTTACTTGTGAAATAATTCCAGTCAACCTTAAAAGATATGAAGCATTCCTCATTTCTGTTAAGAGTATTAGAATATGTATAATTATTGAAAGCAAATGAGATCCTTACTAAAGGTGAACATAACTGGACTTGACACGAGGAGCTATGCTATTTTTCAATCATGATTTGGCATATCACAGGACATAGTTTGTTAAGAAGAAGGCTTCTGTTAGACTGTTTCTTATCCTTTTTTCTGTGTCGGTCTCTACTCTCCTGTCCATGATGGAGCTTTCTGCCTTGGCAATCTTGAACACTAGTAGCTGGCTTCTTTATTTCCCATAGTTTGCTATGCTCAACTGTAGCACATATGCCCTAGCAGCACACTGCCATCACGTTCAGTGGTTGTATACTACCCACTTGTTGCGAAGTAGTTGCTAGTTGCCATCAATTCTATCAGCAGTTTCCAGGAAACATACATCGAAGTTACCTTTTATATATATTTCTTTTTATGGGTAGTTGTTGCATTTATTTTTGTTCAATTTTGCTGGAGAGGATCAAAAGCATGCAACTGTGTTGATTTTTTCATAGTTCATTTGGAAAACTGTGGAGACATGGTCTTGTAGTTAGTGGGACATTTGACAACCTGGTTGGCTTGATTTTGCCGGATGAATTGAGACGTTCATCCTGTGGTGGAGATAAGCTGCAACTGATCTTAAGGTAGAACCCTAACAACAACAACAAAAAAAAAAAAAATAATAATAATAATAATAATAAAGATTAAAAATTAAAATAAAAATACTAGTGTCAATGGTCAGGATTTTGGCAAGTAAAGATTGCAATGCTGGTTCTGGTCTCTGCAGAAGTGGTGATTTTTTTGTTCCTCAGAGATGCCTACTTCTAAACTGCTAACAAGCCATTACCACTTCTCTGTATGTGGTTTGAGCAGGGGAAAAGAAGGGTTATTGTGTCTGACACTAACTCAGATAAGATGAAGTGAATAGAGTCTGTTTTTCTGGTATAGTTGTTTTCTGTTGTTTTAGTTTGTTTTGGCAACATCATCTTGTTTTCCATCAAACAACCCATGTTGGCCTTCACTAATGTCATATTCATTCTCTTATCTTGTAAGCACAGTTATTTAATTGATTACTATGTGATATTGATAGGCAGTTGAAGAAAGATGTGATTAGTATTATTTTAATTGGTTAAATGCATAGTTGCAACAAGTCTACTTAATTATTTGCGTATTAGTAACTACAAATGGAAGTTATATACCAGGTATATGCTCTATCATTTCCCTGCTCAAACCTTGTGGAAATGGCAATCCTCCTCCTATTCATTTTGTAAAATTGACCTGTTGAGGCATGACTTATGCATGGCTAAGTTTTTTTAATGCTGCGAGCAAGGTATAATGTAGATCAACTGTTTTGTTGCCTTTGTAAAATGCTTGTGCATTGGCCAATTGGACAGCCTTGTCAAATGTGAATTTGCACTAGACTATTTGATCCTATCTAGGTTGCATTTGTTTAAAGAACTGGGGTTTGGGAAATTGGTAACTATTTATCTCCCATTATGAGTTTCTTGGTGTTTTTATTTCAAACAAGTATATATCACTTACCCTCTGAATACTTAGTATTTTGCTACTAAAATACATTTGGATCTTGGTTTATGAGGTTTGTTCGTGTTTAAATAAATAAATTGGTGCCAATGTGTATGCTAAAAGTTTTGTGATCTGAGGATAGTTACCCCTGAATGTACAAAAATTCCCCCTCCCCCGGGGCCAATATACTTTAAGATTACTACAATGTAGCTGACAATTGTAGCAATTGAAATTGCAGAGGTGTAGTTTCTAAACATTGTCAGTATATGTGGGAGGTTTTGAAAGCACGTTTTTATTGCATTACCAAGTCCCATCATTTAGCTATTTAGCACATATATGCTGTTCACGGCTTCCAAAGTTTGGGTTGATGAAACATCTTAATTTTAACCTTTAACTATTCATCATTTTCTCCTGGATAGAATAAATATGTTGATTCAGCTCAGCAAGGATTTTATTATCTGGAGAAGGCTGTAGAACAGGTATTTGTTCCTTCTGTTGGATCAATTGTCTCTTTTAGTGTGAGTCAAGGCCTTAATGGAGTATCCTGTGTTTTAGTTGCATCCAGGTGCACTTTACCTTTTGGGTGCTGTGTACTTAACTGGGGACTGCGTGAAGCAAGATATTGCATCTGCTATGTGGTGTTTCCACAGAGCAGCAGAGAAGGTAACTGCAGCTGCTTTTCTTATAGCTCATCTTTACTTCCGATTTAGAGGGGGGTAAGATAGATGTCAAATATCTATACTAAGTCAGTGGACGTACTACAATTAAGTCAATGGTTGAAACTGAGAGCGTACTGTTCTCCAACGGGTTTGAATCTGACTAGAATGTTAAAGGTTGTTGGTCGTGGTGAATATAATCCAAAACCTTGATGGTTAACTGGTTTGACCTTTTAAATGCCCAAGTTTACTAGCATCTAAATTACTCCAGTTTCCCAGTCAATTTATTCAGTTTACAACTAAGTTCATCTACTTTCCAGCATCTTATTTAACTTTAAAGATTGATTGAGTGATAACTAAATACAATGTTGGGACTTAGGAAATCAGTTGCACTGTTCTGGTTTTTGAAACAATATGTTAGATTCCTGTGTGATTTTCTTTGATATTGTAGGTGTCTGAGATTTGTCCGGTTAGTCCCACGGGCCCTGATGTTTGACTCTTGTGTTATAGTCAATGTATGGTTTGTTTGAAGCATTTTTTGTTCATTCAGCGATGCCTAGTGGGTAAGGTCTGGTTGGTGTGGCTTTTTTTGGAACAAGAGTTGGTCTTTGCATGAATGATGAGCCTCTTGTAGTAGCATAGTTTGCAGTCTGCTTTAGTGGTCCAGTTCATTTATTGGCTCCTTGTAGTGAACACTGGCTATTTCAGCTCTACGTTGATGTTTACTAACCGGTCTTATCCCTTATCGGAATTATTTGATAGCAGTCAACTTTGGGTTTATCTGAGAGTCCGGTATTTGGTTGGTACATCAACCATTCTTTTTGTGTACCCTAGAGAAGAGAAAGCGAAGGACAGAGAAAATTATTTGTCAACTAGGATAAGGGTGATGTCTTACTACGTATTTTTATATTTACAGGGACATGCTGGTGCAGCTATAGCATATGGATCTCTTCTCCTTAAAGGTTAACTCCCCGTCTTTTCCTAATTGTTTATTCTTTGCCATAACCTCACATCTTATATACTTTTTTTACAAGGGGTTGCTAAAAATCCCTTTGGCTTCCTTTTAGTTTCTGTTCTGAACCATCCTTCTACTTCGCTTTGTTGCCTTGATTTTGATTTCCTTACATCACTACCAAATGTTACAGTAATAAACATAATATGAATATTGGTAGCATCTCTGGTTTGTCACACTCAGGTTATCAAGTCCCAGAATGTATAACTAAGTTTAATGTGAAGAGAAGAAGCAAAGCCGCAAAAAGCATCGCTGCAAGCTCGACAATCAGCCCATTAGAATTGGCGAAACAGCAGTTCCAGATTGCAGCAAATGCAGGATCCGATCTTGGATTTAAGTGGTTAAGCAGAATCGAGGAGGAAGAGAAGCATTTGTTGAGCGAATAGTGTATGTTCCGATAGATTTTGCACCAGAAGGCTCGTATACTTCTTTTTCCTTTCTTTCTTGTTAATGGTTGTGGCCTGTGGGGTGGGAGGGGAGGGTCACAAAATGATGTAAAGCATTATTGTAGTTTGTCCGACTCTTAAAATTTTTTCTAGTGTGAATTGCACCAGCAAGTATCTTTGTTGCCGTTGTTGGTAATTTCTTAACTCTTAAGGCGTTCTATATGGAGAACTGAGTTCAAAACTAGTAGTATTCTGCATTGATTTATACATGTCTTTTGCATAGTAATGAACATGTTGAAGAAAAGTATCTTAAAAGCAAGAAAAGTATCTTAAAAAGCCACCTTTTCGGATCAGCGACTAACATGTTATTTTTTTTAACAGTTTTTCCATTCAAAAGATTCAAACTCTCGACCTTGCTTAAGGAATGAGAGTGTCGAACCTCTCACATACAACTACTTGTTGGTTGACAAACAAGTTATTAGTACTGTAAGATGGTGAAATAGTAGAAATAATTAACCAATATAGATTTTTTTTCCTGTTTGTTTTTTGAGAAGATATATACTCCTGTAATATATAAATGATTAATACTAGTCTAAGTACGAATTAACAAAAGTTTTGTTAAAGGAAAATGGTTTTTGTTTAAAAAATTATAAAACAAAATTTATTTTAACCAATAACACTTGTAGCATTTTTTAGCATCAACTTTTTTTGTTTTTATTTTTCTTTCAATAAAAAAGAAAACTTAAACGTCTTTATGTATAATTAGAGATTTAAAAAAAACCTTTGATTTTTTTTTTCAATATTCTTTTTGAGTATTTCTGAAATGAATATATGAATGTCACTGTAATCATTCGAACTACAACTACAACAATACGTTATTTTGAACATCTAAATCCTAAGTATGTCTCATGTATTTGAAATATAGAAGGCATGAACCACAAGGTACAAAATTAGAGATGGACACAAGTCGTGTCAGGCCGACTCACATTACGTGCGAACGTGTCTGAGGCTCTTTGAGACACTTGTGTCATGCCACGTGTGCCCTTTGTTATGTTAAAAAAAAAAATTATAGTTTTTTTCCCCTTGTTGGAGTGTATCGTGATGTGCCAACCATGCTTATGCACTAGGTTTTTCCCATAATTCAACCACAAATATAACAACTCACCGCTTTGTGCCTCGTGTCGAGTTAAGTCAAAATTATGTTGGGCATGTTCATCTCTATTTAAAACCCTAACACTCTTATAAGCATATTAAGTAATCCTTAAAAGTAACACATATCTCCATAGTGATGCATACCTTCCAATCAACCCTCATCTCGTGGTGAAAAATAACATGAGGTACAACACAGTGGTGCATACCTTCCAATCCCATGGCCTCATCCCGGATTCGAGTCTTCACCTTAACACCCCCTCTCTTTGTAACGATTATAAATCCGGAGCCCAATCAGCCTCATCTCAAAAAAAAAAAAAAAAAAAAAAACACTACATTTTATTATTCCCATTTCATGAATAAATACCTTTGATTTTTATTTTATTTTTTGCAAACAACTACATTTTAAGATGGATTTTTCTTGTGCAATGATACCTTTAGTCGGAACTCGGCTAAATTTTGAATGAAATCTCGAAAATACCTATATGCCATGTCACGTAAGCCACTTAAACGCTCACCCTTTTCATGTTTATTCATCTTCTTTTTCTTTATCCTCTCTCAACTTCATCCCGATTCTATATGTTTTACTCTAATCTTCCATTTTTTTTTTTTTCGAAATAAAGTTCGGAGGAAATATGGGTGAGGGTTAGGTGGCTCACGTGAGGGTATTTTCAAGATTTCACTAAATATTTCGCCGAAATCCAGCCGAAAGTATATTTTACAAGAAAAGTGATCTTAAAAGTTAGTTGTTCGCAAATTTATTTTTTTTTTTAAAATGTAGAAGTGTTTATTCACAAATTGGGCATGGTAAA
This sequence comes from Mesembryanthemum crystallinum, assembly GCA_030267885.1. NCBI lineage: Eukaryota > Viridiplantae > Streptophyta > Magnoliopsida > Caryophyllales > Aizoaceae > Mesembryanthemum > Mesembryanthemum crystallinum. The sequence goes on along the minus strand of BSSO01005665.1, from coordinate 3,081 downwards.
AGGCATGTTTCACAAAAAATCCAAAAATTAAAAAATCCAACAATACTCCACATTCCCATGTTTTAGAAAGGAATAGAAGGGGCAATCCCGTCTTTTGTCATATTGAGAGATTAGGCATCACATTCACAAATCACGTTCCACACTTCTGCCACCACACTAGTGTATAAACATTAAACCACCACTCTCTTCACTCTCCCCTTCCTACTCCAGTACTGGCGGCACTCTCTCTCTCTCCTTTTCTCTCTCCTCCATCATTTACTCCTCTCGATAATTCCCCCCACTCTTCTTCTTCTTCTTCATTTCTCTCTGATTCGTCCTTTCATTTCCATCCTTAAGAAAAAAATCAACAAAAATGGCAGATGAATAGCTCGTGTTTGTTGTAGTACTACTAGTACTTTCAACACTGCCATTTTTTTATATTTATACTCTTACAGTGCTGCAAATGATTTTGAAGACTGCAACAAACCCCTCGATTTCTCACCCATTTCAAAACCCACTTCTCTCTCACGCTATAAAACGAGTTTTTTTCAGCTTCTTCTTCGCTTTGATGATGGCGGTTTAGCATTTCTTCACTTTTGCGGAGGAAAAAAAAGGGTTTCTAGGGTTCTTCTTTTTTCCGTCTTTGCCTTTTTCTTTCATCTGGGTTTTAGCCATTTTGGGTTTTAAAAGCTTTTTTTTTGCTTTCCTGTTTTCGTTTTGCTTTACGCTCAAGTTTCCCAAAACGGAAAGAAAGTTTAGAAAGCGACAACAATGGCACCTTGGACCACTACTGATTTCCCCCCACTCGGTAACTCGACTCGGTCGACTCGTCCCTATTACGCACCTCCCGGACCCGGGTCACCCTTTGGTTGGTCTCGCCGTGGTGGTGGGCCCCGCGGCCGTGGTGGGTCTCCGGGTTGGCGGGGCAATGGCCGTGGTGGTAGGGGCACGGCCGTGTTGGAGAGAGAGAAATTGAACGATGAGCCAAAACCATTTGAATTTGACGAAATAGCTGACAATTTTGAACTTGGTGGGTCCCACCGTGGTGGTGGTGGTGGTGGTGGGCCCCGTGGCCGAGAAGGTAGCCGTGGTGGCTCCCGGGGTTGGTGGGCCGATGGCCGTGGGGGGAGGGGTGCCACGGCCGTGTTGGAGAGAGAGAAGCTGAACAATGAGCCAAACCCATTTGAAGTTGATAAAATGGTTGATAAGTTTGATGACTTAGAAGTTGTTGAGGACAGCTATGAGATTGCTAAAAATAGTGGGATTAACTTTGATGCTTATGAGGATATACCAGTTGAGGCTAGTGGCCAAAATGTGCCATCCCCAGTAAACACATTTGCTGAGATTGATTTAGGGGAAGGGTTGAATGATAATATCAGGAGGTGTAAGTATGTAAAACCCACCCCGATTCAACGCCATGCCATTCCCATTGCAATTGCTGGCAGGGATTTGATGGCTTGTGCCCAAACTGGTTCTGGCAAAACCGCAGCGTTTTGCTTTCCCATAATTTCTGGGATTCTGAGGCGGGGCTTGCAGCCGCCTCGCCATGGTGGTGTTGGTGGTGGTGGTGGTGGTGGTGGTAGGGTGGCTTTTCCTGCTGCACTCATTATATCTCCCACCAGGGAGCTTACATGTCAGGTGATTAGTTTGTTTGTTGGCATTTGATATTGTGGGTTTGAGATAATATGAGGGTATACAATGTGATGCTATATGTTGGGTATTTGAGGGTAGATGTTAGTTTAATATGATTCTAAGCGTTGGTAATTGAGATTATATCATAGATTAATGATTATGCTGTACTTGGAGAAGAATTTGAGGCTATGATAGTGTAGTATTGATGATTAAATTATGTGTTCTTTTTGTTTTGTTATAACTTTGTTTCTTTGGGTTTTGTTAGATAAATGAGGAGGCGAAAAAGTTTGCTTATCAGACTGGAGTCAAGGTGGTTGTAGCTTATGGAGGGGCACCAATGTTTGATCAGGTATCCTGAGATATCTTATTTCTATTGTTTCTTTATATATATGCTCACTGATTTTGGTTTGAAGTTAACCAAATAGTATTGGATGATGAACCCACTTGCTGAATTATATAATGCCCTGGTTCGTCTACATAGACAAGTGCTGAGTTTAGTGCATATTGTGGGATGTACCTTTATTACCTTAATGTATGTGTTGCATTTGTTTGAATACATTTAACAACTGTTATGTGGTAATTTTAAATTCTGAAAGCATCTTATGCTATATCCTCTGTTATTTTTGCATTCCGAAGGTACAATGGGGAAGAATTTGTCTCCATGATAGGGAGATTAGTTGTGTTGAAAGGAACCTTACAACGTTGCATTTCTTTCAATTTTATCCGTTCTTGTATATTAGTTTAGATGGGTTAGCTATTGACTACCTTCTTTGTAAAGTCTCCTTTGATTAAAATGCTAGCATTTGAGCTAATGCAAGCTGGTTAGTATCTGAACTTCTTTGCTTTTGGTTGGAATTGGAGATTAAATTTCACTGGTTCACCATCTGATTTGTTTCCCACAATGTTTGTTTTCCAGAGCGTGCTGTCCCATTTTGTGTGTTGCTAACAGTAATTTTACCGTGTTAAAACCTGTGCTTGGGCTATAGACATTTATGTGCTTACTTGTAGTGTAATTTATTCTCACATATGGACAGTGAAGATAATAAATTGTGCTCAATGTTAATTGATACAGTTGGAAATATTTTTGGTATAAAACTTCTATGATCTCTTTGCAGCTTCGTAAGTTGGACAAAGGTGTGGATATCCTTGTTGCAACACCAGGCCGCTTAGTTGACATGATGGAGAGGGGTAAAGTTTCCCTATGTATGATCAGGTATTTGGCTTTGGATGAGGCTGATAGAATGCTGGATATGGGTTTTGAGCCCCAAATCCGTAAGATTGTCCAGCAGATGGACATGCCTCCACCAGGTAGAAGGCAGACATTGCTATTCAGTGCCACATTTCCTGCTGAGATTCAGGTTATTCCTTCTCTTCAACAAGTTTATTGGCTTGATATGTGTTTGGCTGGAGCGGAACTCGTGCATCTTTTCGGGAGTGTCTATGCCCGTAGAGTGTGTTTGGGATCGCATT
>BSSO01005664.1:0-12866 GCA_030267885.1 Mesembryanthemum crystallinum | reverse complement strand
CTGTGTCCTAGCTGGAGGTTGTTATAACAATAATTACAGCTCAGCAACAAACTTCTAGCATACTTCACAGTCTTTCCCTAGGGTAAACGAGTTTCCTTACCTTGCGCGTATTTAAAACATGTCTAGCATTTCTTACTTTTGTTTTAGAAATAACTCCAATATTGTAAGGTAGTTCATATCGATTGTACTTTTCAGCTCAACCAAAAAAAGCATAAAAATGATGGTTATGCCTTCACCTTCTGTATGGTATCATTATCCTAATTCATGCCGTCATGCGCCTACCAAGAACGTAAAACAACAAAACATGGTACCCCCTCCATTACTAAATGAAAATTATATTTGTCATTTTAATTTGTCACCAAATGAAAGTTACATTTCTTTTTTCAATCATTCTCTTATCAGGCGAGTACTGGGCAAATAAAAAATAGTACTGTGTACGCAAAAAGCAGTACTAGAGTGGTATTGGGTAAAAAGAAAAGTGATACTAGTTTTTGGTTGTTAGTACTAACATTTAGCTTACCAGTACCATTTTATAGACTACCAGTACATTCCACCTGATATATCAGGCCGCCTGATAGAATATTTTGTACTCTTTTTTTGGTAAATTTTTTACAACAAAGTTACCAACTTATCCTCCCACTTTCCCCCACTCTCTCTCCTTCAAATGGGTACAACATCATTTTCTCTGTCCAATTACTTTCAAAAAGTAAGCCCAAATGGTCATTTCACCCATCCAATAAATTTCAACTCAAAAGTCAAATGTAACCTTCATTTAGTGACGGAGGAAGTATGTTTTTTAGCCGGTTGAGGAGTGATAGCATGCATATTTAATTTGATGACTATTTGATGTCTATTTACGGCTTACCTTCTAATACATGATCTCGGGTATTCCACGAATAAATTTGTATAGGTGCTCCACAGGACACTTGAACCCGTGACATGGTATATAAGTTAAAGTTTGTTTACGAGTGGGCCAAACAGCTATGGGGTTGCCTTATGTTACTTTGATTAAGTATATTCTCAACATTTCTGCTTAGTTTCTTACTTCTTGTTCCTCTTTATACCCTCGAGGTATATGTGTGTCAATTATAGGCTTTGATGATGGTTTCGACCATATTTGGGGTGTATTTGAACAAGGAAGAAAGTGAAGTCCAGAAAGAAGCCAATAAGGAGTTAAAGACAAGTATTCCATCAATCATACACCGGCGACTACATGGCCACGTACCCTGACCAAGGAGGCAGTATATAGCCAAGCAAAAGGAGTACACGCCCATGTACTCCCCCATGCATTTATAGGTCGTTTATGAAGCTCAAAGAGCTTAGGTGATATTTGTTCTAGTAAGGGTACATGACCTTTTACCCCTACAATCAGACGTGCTCTAAGTCGATTTTTCCGCCTATAAATATGCCACTTTGTGACATTTATTTGCAGTATTCCTTTTCATACTTTTTAGTGTTAAGTTAAAAAGAGTGTTTCTTCATATATTCTTGCTTGGCAAAACTTTTTGATTAGGGTTGGGATTAGCCTAAACATTAGCGTTTAATGCTTGGAGATGTGATTGATTGTGATTACTTGGGATTAATGCTTATTTGGTTGTGTGCACCTAAATTTGTCAAACCGATTAACCCAGTGGGTTTTGGATCAGGTCATTTTGGCTGTGGGTCTGGTTGATTTCGGGTTTGTTTTTGGGGTCAAATTCAATTTTAGCTATACTTCGCGGGTTATTATAAATGAGTTCGGACAAGAATTATGTCTACACCCAAAAACTGTGGTTGGGTTCGGGTCAAGTAAGCTTTTGACAAGACCATGTGGAACCCATGTGTTTGATGAAATGCCTAAGTGAGTATTTGGCTTACTTTAGCTTTGTTTAGCAAAATTAATTCAAAACAAAGAGGGATGATTGATTTTAAGGGTTCGTTGGTCCAAACAAGGGGGTAACAACGAGAGTATGATAAATCGCTTTGGAGACTCTTGATTAACTTGATCTTAATGGATCTTGATTGTTCTAGTTTTATGGAAATACTAGCTATTTAGAAGGATTTTGGTAGTTCCTTTGGACCTTGAAAGTGAAAGTTTTCATGGAATCAGTAATAGCAAGAGAGAGAGAGAGAGAGAGAGAATGAATTTGGAGATTGTATTGATGATCCTCTGTAATTGTGTGGTACAAGTCAGCTAACAAATTGTTATATACACCTCCCTACTGTAACAGAATGTAAACCACTAAAACTATAATTGCTAACCACTCATAACAATAAGTAATTTATGTACATGACAAGACCAATATTCCAACAGAAAGAGACCCTAGGTTAATGTCCGTATAATAGTCTCTTTGCATTGCTCAAGTAATTGCATTGAGATCATGTTATCCATTGCATTGATATTTTGGTTGGGTGAACCTCCAACTCTAGTCTTTGTTCTCATTGCTTCTATTTGTGTTATTCTTAATTCTTGCCTTAGTTAACTTTAGTTTCTAGTTTAATAACTATTAATCTCGATCAATTGATTAGATCTAGCTTGCGTGTGATTAAAGTGAAATCGGCAGTTGAAATTCGTAATTATACAAAGAGACGATCTTTTTTACTACTTTGTCATATCTGTACACTTGCGGACATGTTAAAGAAGTGACTTTTTAAAGAAATTATCATCACCTTGAGAATCCCACTTGCCATAAACGGAGGGCTCCTGATATAATCTTGTCTACCAGGAGTAAGTAAATCAATGTTGCATCTGGAAAATGTTGCCTCCATCTGGTGGGTGCCTTTTGTATCTCTTCCCTTTTGTTTCTTCCCTATGTATGTATGCTGTACCCCTAGTTTCTCTCTCCTTTTTCGTTGTAGTAGCTGCCAGACAATTGAAGTTTGGAAGAACAATTATTCTTGTATGAGGTGGCCTTATACATGAGGCTGGTACTTGTAAGAAGAAAATGTGGTACTTTCGATACATGGTGGAGTACCAAGTACCACCTTTTCTTCATTAAAGTACTTATAAACCTCATGTATAAGGCCGCCTCATAAAAGTTTTTGTGTTGGACGAATTGTAGTTCAATTGTTGTGAAAAGTAATGTTTCCTTCCATTTCTCTGTACTTGATCCTCTTTCTGAAACTAAACCAAGTCTTTCACTTGATGCATGCAATCCAAATTTTGAATGCATAATCTGAATTACACTTGAAATCCCAATGGACTTATCCGGGTAAACTACATGGATGCAAATCCAAACTAGCTCTTACTTGAAACTGAAAAAGTACCATAGTAAAAGATCATTTCTTAATTTTTTTTTTTTTTTATTGCGAGTGACAGATCACATGTTGCAGTTGCATGTAATATATGTTTATAACTATAAGTGCAATTTTCCTTCACTCATGTTACAGTTTCCTGTAACTATGAGTGCAATTTTGTTGACAGAAATTCTATTTTTGGAGGATTCACTTACCTAGACACTCCTATATAAGCGAAATTCGTTGTCAGCCAATCACTTTTGCTCACTTCATAAGAAGTTCTAGTCTTAGACAGTACAACTTCCCAAGGAGTTTAACTTACTCATTTGAGCAAATCGACCACCAAATTGAGTTATTTGGATGCAAAATGAAAGAAACCATAAGATACTGATTAAAGAAGGCCGGAAAGCATAAACAGGGCTTCAACATCCAATAAATGTCACTTTTCTTTTATGTTTGATACAATTAATACCTAAATAAGGAAAATGCTAGAAATAGTTGCCACCAACAATGTTGATGGACAGCTTTGTGAGTCCTTCCAACGTCGCGGAACTTTTGCAGATCCGTTTTGTCGGTTTGGGGCGAGGTAAGGACCGCAAGTTACTTTGGAGGTGTGCTTTCATGCCTCTTCTTTGGTGTGTTTGGCTGGAAAGGAATTCCCGTATCTTCACGGGGCTTTCTAACCAAGCGAAGTTTGTTTGGGGCCGGGTCACTTACATGGCCTCTCTTTGGGCTAAGGTGGCTGGGGCTTTTTGGAAACACACGCTTAATGACGTCCAATGCCACTGGGGTAACTTGTAATTTTTTTACTTTTCAGGACAGCTTGTCCTTCTATTTTGTACTCTTTCTCCGTTACTAATACAATTTTTTCTTTATCAAAAAACAATGTTGATGGACACTAACTGCTGAATGTACCATATTTAAGGTCATATATCATCCAATAAGATAACAAGTGCTTATAACAGTCATCAGTAGTTTATAGCATTTCTCACTTAACTAAAACCAAAATGAAAGACTGCCATAGAAATTAACCAATGCAGCTAAGCAAAACCAGCACCCGCACTACCCAAACAGCCGAACATCGTAAGGGCTACAAGAGTATAATACAATCATATGCAACGCCAAGGAATATCTAATAAGTATCAAAACCTATATAGCCTAATGCTTGCTTGGCTATTGTTGTTACTGTTATGCTCGTGGTAGAATGCATTCAGTTCGTTGACCATATTCAATTTGATCAGATGGAGGACTTCCATTGAAGCACAAATAAGTAGATGCACAATAACAAGCTTTCTGACCAACACCATTACAGCTGCAAAGCACCAAGAAGCAGGAAAGAACTTGAGGAACATCATATGCGAAAAGAGAGTACAAGTAGCAATTTTTCGCTGGTTTCTGAAGAACCACTGCCCTGCTGAGAGCAGAGAGGGTTAAGATGCCACTGATGATGAGTATTACAGCATTTCTTAAGCTCATTTTTAAGACCATTTTTTAACAAACCAAAAATTTTTGGCAGCTCCTTATCTCATACTTTTCCTCAGTTTACCTGGGATGCGTGTATATATATTCAATATTCACAGCAAAACAATACATACAAATTGAAGTGCTAGATAGCAGTACTTGTAAATGGGAACATAAGAACCAAACTTTGAAGAATAAAATGGCTATCTTGAGAAAGGTGAGTAAACAGAGTTCAAACTTCCTTCACATCATAAAAAAAAAAGTTGAGTTGTTCATTACTGTAAGCGGCCATTTATGGAAGCATGTACCAAATATCAAGTACACATCGCTTTGGGGTTTTTTTTTTTNGGTGAGGCGACTCAGTTGATCCTTACAAAATTTAACAGATGGTATTAGAAACCAAGCGAAAGAGTATTGTAAGAACCAGGTTTTAGTTACATATCTGTAAAATCCAATGTATATTGGGTCCACAAGTTTCTCACAGCAAAGTGAGGGAGAAAATTATGAGAGAATTGGGTGCAAAATATTATATATGCAGCCAATTCATTTTTGATTTTATGGGTCAATGAATATTTTGTTAAGCAAAAGTAGCAGGAAGGTATAAGCTGGATTGTTTGACACATAAACCAGATCAAGGTAATACATCAATACCTAGACAGAGTATTGCAGAAACCATCAGAGTCCTTTATCCCTGACACAATCTAGGAAGGGTTCAAGGTAAGAGACAACATCATATAGTAGCAACAACTCTAAACAAGAATCTATAGAGGATAACTTATAGTGTAAACAGATGGTTTCTCAAGATTGTAGGGTATCCCAAATGAGAAAAGTACAGGGCTTGCACAATCTGTCGTACTTAGTGTTGCTCAGTTAATTGCTTCTGTCGAATTCTTCGTCGTAGTAACCTTTGAACCTGGTAACTCCACAAACAACCTCTGAATCCCAACAACTCAGCTGTCTAAGCTCACCAAAGCCATATTTTTGGACATACTCCATTCCTGTTTGATATAGGACGAATGGATGATGCACCAAAACTCTGTACATGATGGGGAAGGAAAAAAAAAAAAACAATAACCTTTAGGCAAATATCAGTTGCACTAATCCATACAAAAATAGGGGAATCTGAAATCCCAATAAGAGCCTCCTTATCAGATGGGATCAACTACACAGAGTCTTTGCTATTTCAGGACTGGAAAATAGTTTTGTGCAGGCGATTTTGCTACTCAATGTAACCTCCTCTGTATGGTCAGATAAAGGCATAGGTAAAGCGAAAGCGAGATGAGGCACAGGTCAATTACATTGGGAATGCAAGGATTTCTTATAGTTGATGCGTAAATATGATGATATCAGCAATTAGTAGCAGAACTGTTGTTAATTTTCAATAAGTGTTAGACCTCTTTGGAAGTTCAATAAATATCTACTTCATGGAGGGCCTGGAGGCTGTGAGGTGACCTAATGATCTACTTACATGGAAACAAACACACAGTGGCTGTAAAGAAGACATAGTCTATAAACACGTACATGTCAATGTGAATGTACTTAGATTCACTTTTAGACAAGAACCTATAAACTCATCTTACAATAATAAAGCATATCAGTGTTAAGATGGTAATTATTAGTAGTCATATTGATTGACCTTCAAACATGTAAATAAAGTACTTAAGTTAAGAGGCTTCTAATCGTAATTTCATTGCATTTAAAAGCTCAATTAGCAACAAAAACTTGTCATGACAAAACCACATGCAGTGCAATTAAAGGAGTATTACATTTGTCTTCCATCAACAAAAGACAGTAACAGCAGCTCCGAATTGATGTCAAAGTCCTTCAAAGAACAGAGCCAAAAAAAAAAAAAAAAAAAAAAAAATTAAAGTTACTGTAGCTGTAAGCATCCACCAAACAAAAATAAAAGTTCCTAATGTCTCTCATAAATGGACATCAGATGTGTAGAGGCTTGAAGAAATTAAAAGAAATTAATATTTATATATACCATGTAAAGTATTGAAATTCGTTGCTGTCAGCAAGATGCGACATCTGAATGGGTTTGGTGATGGTGCTTGACCTGTAGGAATCAAGGAGGAATAAATGACGGTAAAAATTGTCTGTTGAAGATAAAAATTACCAAGAAAATTGGAGTAAAACTAATTCAAAAGAAGGCTGGTGAAGAATTCAGCTATTACAAAATTGTTACCTCTTTAATCTAAAACGGAATTTCAATGCAATACAATTCTGCGATTGGGGATGTGGTGAATTTTAGGCCAGTCCTCCCCTTGTGGGTTTTGGTCTCGGCATCTTTCCATGAGGGCTTGGGTACAGCCCCCTAAGTGAAGTTTGGTGAGGGAGGTGAGATTTCGCATTGCATCCGGCAGTGATTCTATTTTGGTGTTGTCAATTACCAGGGATTGAAGACAGGAGAAGCAGCCTATCCACTCTGGTAGCTCTTCCAATTTCCAACAAGCGTAAATCTTCAAGGACTGGAGGGAGGTGAGGTGGTGCATCCCCTTGGGTAGTTTCATCATCGTTGGCAAACTATGTAACATCAAGAAACGGAGGGTGTGACCAAGGGATCGCCATGGAATACCACTACCACTACCAATTCCAATACAAGTACCATCCTCCTCCTCCTCTTCATCTTCAGCGAATATCAATTCATGGAATCTCATCATTTTGAGTGGATGTCTATAAAAGGCTTCGATCCGTCCCATAATTTCGAGGGATCGGAGGGAAGATGAGCAGCTGCACAACACCTCCACAAGTAGTTCTCCTCCTGAAAAACTCTCCGTGTCATTGTTGTAGTTAAACATATCTAGCGTTAGGTCTTCCACCGTGGGACAGAGAGGGATCGATGTTAGGTTGGGGCAATTGTCTATTCTCAATTTAGAGAGACGAGGAAACCATGGCAATATACCTACAGGTTGCCTGCTACTGCTGCTGGTATCTCCGCTCACTCTCCACCATCGTTTCAACTTTTGCAGATTCCATAACACCAGCACTTCAAGGGAAGGAAAAAATAATGGCATTTCTATTTCTGTTGCTGCTTCTCCACAACCAGTGCTGCTACTACTACTACTAGTACTTATATTATTATTACTCTCCATGTACTCCAAATCGCTTAATCCTCCAAGGAAAATGGATTTCAAATAATGCAGTTTACTTAGCCATGGCAACTCCTGTAACCCACTACAACTGCTAAGATGAATCTTGACTAGATTCCGGAGAGAGGTTGCCAGCTTATCTTCTCCTCCCCACCTCGGCATTCTCTCACCAAGGTAATTCTTTATAGTCAACACTCTAATATTACAATGAGGCTGCAGATCTTCCAGCAATACTTCCTGTTCTTGTACTCTTCCTTCCGGAATCTCTCGGTAATAATACATTGGCCACTCTATGCAAATATCATTAAGATATTCCTTGTTGCTCAGATATCCAACTCCTTCCCCGTGTTTCTTCTTGGCATCTCTATAACTGCCTTGGATTTTGATTTCGAGACTACCCTTCAGGTTCTTCAGAGGTCCAAGGTCTTCTATCTCTCCAACGCCCTGCTTCAAAACTGCATTTCTCCCCGCCGCTATGAACATACTTAGCTTGCAAAGACAAGTCAACTTTTCCATGCCTCGAGGCATGCAAGTCAAGCGCCAGCAGTCAGTTATATCCAAAACCCTGAGATTAACCAATTTGCTCAAATCTTTTGGCAATTCTGTCAAGCTTGAGCATCCCTGTAAAAGTAAAGTTTGCAGATTGTGCAGTTTCGTAATTGATTCAGACACGGCCACCAAGAACTGATTAGCAGAGAGATCGAGATACCTCAAATGCACCATTCCACCTATTGTATTCGGCAAACTTGGAATCCAAAAATGACTCAAATCAAGTACGCGAAGGCACCTCAGCTTTGCTATTAATGCATCCACCGGAAATGCATCATCACCTGCTATGGGACTCGTGTAATAAGGACATTGACAAAGATATGTACGAATCTTAGCCTTAGTGAGAAAGCTCTTGGTACAAATGCCAGAATCATTACATACATGGCGGATGGTTTCATCTAAGCTGCTCAAGGTAGTAGAATTTGCTACACTAGCACAAATCTCCTTTCTAGCAACTTCTTGAGCAACATCATGCATCAAGTCGTGTATTTTGCAAGAGACGATCACACCAAATTCATCCGTTTTTACATCCTGGAAAAAACATCTCCTCAACAAAATCAAAAAATATTCTGCAGCTGCATCTTCAATGTTCTGGTGTTTATCCAATGGCTTGATATACCCTTGCGCCATCCACAGGCTAATCAACATATCCTTGTCAATGACAAAATCCTTGGGGAAGAGTGCGCAGTAGGTGAAGCAACTCTTTAACGATGGGCTAAGATGATGGTAACTAAATTTCAATATTTGCATAATGTCATTGTCACCATTTCCTATTTCAGCTAATCTATTGGCTTCAAAGGAACGCCATTTATTTTCATCTTGACCATATAGAAGGCTTCCTGTTACTTTAATAGCAAGAGGGACATTGGCACACTTTTTGACAATTGCTCTACCAATTGTAATCAAGTCAGGGCGGTTTGCTGGTAGTTGCCCAACCGTCATTTCGAATAAGCGCCATGAATTGTCATTCGATAGACCTTTCATTTCATAAGTAAGCTTATTATCGTCGCTTCCTATGGCTATAGCCGTTCCTTTGGATCGTGTTGTTACCACAATCCGACTTCCACACTGATCTCCCTTCATGAATTCTATAAGCTTAAGCCATTCAGTATGTTTCTCAGTCCAAACATCATCCAAAACAAGCAAGTACTTCTTCCCGTCTAGCATCTGTCGAAGTTTTGTTTGAAGTTGCTCTCTGACGAGGCCGTCACTATTTGTCTCATCCGTGTTGGCTGACTTCAAAATGCCACGAATCACGGAATCCACATTGAGTTGTGATTGACCTTCATCATTAACACAAACCCATAACTTCAATGGAAATTGTGCTTCAATCCTTGAATCATTGAAGACGAGTTGGGCCAGTGCAGTTTTGCCCAACCCTCCCATTCCCACGATAGTGAGGACAGGAATGTGGCCTTCAACATTAGGATCTAGCAACATGTCTATGACCCTCTTGGTCTCCTCTTCCCTCCCAATAATACCCGGCTGATATACATAAGAACATGTTGTCTCCTTTCTCTGCCAAAGAGGTTGGTTGTCAACCTTAAAACAGTATTTACTAGCATCACTAGCAATCCCATCCAATGTCTCCCTGATCTTCTTAACCTCTCGACACATACCATAACCAACAGACAACTTTTCAAAACGAGAAAACAAGCGGCGTACCTTTTTGGAGACTCTACGAAGGCCTTTGGCCTCGGTGAGAAGACACTGCTTTTCCTGTGCAACCACAGTGGCAAATTCATCCAGCAAATCGTCAGCGTCATACAGAGCATTTTTGAGGTTGTCGACAAAGCATTGCTCTTGATGGTTGAGCACTCCCTTGTCATCCGCATCCTGCAGCACGGACTGGATGGTCAGGACGGTTTTCTTGAGTTCCTCAAGTTCATTTTTGTATTTGAACTTAGAGAAAAGCTCCTTCAGGTCCGAACAATCGAGTACAGCCAACACAGTTTGAGTGACAGTGATTGCAAGGCCAACAGCTTCCATGGCTGTCAAACAACAAGATTTGTTTTTTCCTGATTTTCTTTTTTCTGTATTGAAAGAAAAGATGAGTAGCAGATGGTAGGTAATTACCAAATGGTGAATGGTGCCTCTTTTAAAGTGAGAGATCGATTATCCATCAGCTCCCTCCACATGGCTTTCCTGAATATGCGGGGATGCCACATTTTAAATACTCAATTGGCCAATTATACAGACAGTGAATCTCCGAGCATCGATAGCTAGCTACTTTTTATGTAAAACTAGTACTCCTAGTAATTTGAAATCAATGTATACTCCAAGCATTATCAAATTTCAATAATAACGTCCGTACATACCTGCCCAAAATGATAAAAATTAGTTACTGCAGGACTGACTGCTAGTCCACACCGCTCTCAGTCTCAGTACCAGACCAAACCCACATAGGAGAGTGAACCATAGGTATATTTATTCAAAATTTGTAACGTCTATATGGCCGTTGAATAGTAAAACCGAAAAGTTCACTAATCTCAAGAATGAAGGGGGTCTGGGGATGAGAAGCACTAAACTGTTTGAATGAGAATGAGGTGAATAGAGCTAAAGCTTGTCAGAAACTTATAAACAATTCTAAAGACCTTGGTTCCTCTGTTTGAATGAAAATAAATCTTCGATTTCATGTGGAACAGTTTGGGTAAGGGTTGGAGATACCTTTTTGATAATACTTTTTGGGTGATAAAATCTTTGTTTGGCATGATAGATGGGTCTGGTAAATCGACTCTTAGAAGCTTGATTCTTGATCCGTCACTACCCCCTTGGGAATTAACTCTAACATGGAGGATTTTCTAACTTTAAAACAGCTTATGCTGACTTGAAATGGAATTTGAGTTTTACAGATGATGTGGATTGTGGACTCCTTCAATTGATTGTGGAAAATTCCTACAACCCCAAAAATCCAAAGTTTCAATTGTTCAGCCTTTCAAGAAAGGATTGATCGATCCATTATCATTTTAAGATATCATCTTGGCCAATGGTTCGTTGGCCAGATTTCAACGAGCATTGGGAAATTTGGACATACTTTTCACTGAAGTGTGGGCTATCAAGGAAGGTCTACTGCTAGCCAGAGAAAGGACTGGAAAAAACTGTCCATATGCTCAGACTAAGACTCTCTTCTTGTAATTCAATTAATCCGGACTTCTATCGTCAAGAGAAGATCACTAGAATAATTTAGTTTCCTTTATTATAGGTGGTCTATCATTGTATATATACCTATGTATTAGTTGAAGAGAGAAGTACACAAAAATATACAGTACAGTTTTCCTCCATTTGTAACATATACAATGTGATTATGTGTTGCAGAGAAGTGAAAACGGTTGTCTGCTCTACCTTATCACACCTAACTTAAATTGGCAGAAAGACCTACATACAGTTAAATGAATTATACAGGAAGTCTCACTTGATTGTCCCTGTGATGGACTCTGATTAAGTGCGAGAAATGAATTTCAGAATAAAATGTAGTACGAAGTAAAGTGAACTTACATAGGTTTCCCCAAAATTTGTTTCCTGTGTTTTATGTACTGTCCTTGGATTGCTGTCATTAGTTGCTGCATCAGGACAGGGGATTGCGAATGTACCTGATGAGGTGAAAGGTATGTGTATAATACTTATTAGATCACACCATGACTATTTAGTTGCAATATGGAAAGTGGTTTATTTGATATCTTGCTCTCATGCTTATGTCTGGTTGCTTATTGATATAAGTAGTTGTTATAAGTGGTATTATATGGTGCTATAAAAGTGGTATAAATGCAATTATGCTCTATACTTAATTACACACACATGCAACAAACAACAACAACAACAACAACAACAACAAAAATAACAAAAAAAACCTTAGACCAAGCAGGATGAGCGGGGTAATATCTTAAGGGAGCATGCATTACAGAATGCATCAGTGTTGTTTAGAATTTTGTAGGGGTAGTGATCACAAAGAAACAATGAACTCTAAGGCATGCTAAGAGCGATGTCCTAAATACTAGATTTAACCCCTAAGTGCAAGTATCGGGTCACCAAACCTATCTTTGAGATACAATGGAGTTATCCTTGTCGGCGGCTTGCACAACCGACGACAAGGCACCAATAGACCAAGGAGAAGACAGAAAATAGGCTTTATAGGTGAGAGCAATATGCTTTTGTGTGGGTTGCCAAGTGAAGAGGGCCTCCCTATTTATAGAGGAACTCATACCCCTTCACTAATGAGACACATGTAAGAGGGTATGTGTCTCTTCACCCAAATCAGTCTCTAAGTGAGACAAATAACAGTTAACACGGTTATTACCGTTGCCCATAACGGATAACCGAAGTTTGGAAGTGAAACAGTGTAATTTGGACTATACACGGTCTAAGGAGAGGTACACAGTCTAACCTCTCGCCAATTCGACAAAACGCGGAAAAACCTTGATACACGATCTGTACTAGGTGGTACACGGACCGTGTATCGGACCATGTACCCACCTGGTACAATGTCTGATGCTCGCAACGCAATTACAGCTCCACTCTCTCTCCTACCTCCATTGTCAAAGCTAACATTAA
>BSSO01005663.1:0-12869 GCA_030267885.1 Mesembryanthemum crystallinum | reverse complement strand
ACTTATAAGGGGGTTCCCCACAAAAAAAAATTATATAAGGGGGTTTTTTACAAAAAGTGTATTATATAAGGGGGTTCCTCGCAAAAAACAAATATTATTCAATCAAATACATTTTAAAATTTTATAAAAAAAATAGCTGGATTTGTTTTTCAAAAACAATGTTATAAATATACAAATATTTTGTTGGTTTTATATGTAATTATGATTTTGGTTTATAGGAGTAATAAATAGAGTAATTATTAATTTTTAAAATTAATGAAAATATTAATTTTTTCCACTGTTATTGACTATGTTGATATGCTACTATCGACCATTATGAGCGTAATTTCTTGGAAACATCCTCCGTATACGTGTCAAGACTGTATTAGCCGAAGTTGTTGACCTCGATATCAAATATTCTAATATACCTTATACTTGGCATTTTCTTACTTCTTCTTTCTGTTTCCAATCCCAATATATTTATTTCTTTTTCCTTCTTTCAAACGTCTACTGCCTTTCTTCTTCGGTCTTCAAGATTGTTTGGGACCACGCAAAAGAAGACTATAGTAATGTTGAAACGAGATCAAAAGATCAACATCGAATTTTGTCCCCATATGCATTTAAATATTGTTAACTTAATTTTATATTACTCTTATTTTTATTATAAATATCTTGAGTGAAGAGTTGTGTAATATCGTGAATGATAGATAATTCATTACTATACGTAGGCAATGATGTCGTGACTTTTGAATAACAAAATTGACGAAGGATTATTATAGGGTGTTTAAATGGTGAGGAAAATAGTAAAATTTTGGCAAATTCTTGTATACAACCGTCTAACTATTAGACGATCCAATATAATGATGACTTCTCGTAATTTATGGGCTATTTTTAGCCATTTAGGGGTTACTTTTTATATCTTATAGTAATTTTATAAAATTACCCATAATTGTAAAAATATAGCCTATAAGTCGATAAAAGTTTTATCCACTAAATTGTGAAAAGTTATTCCTGAATTGGGTCAAGATGTATAAAGTAGCCCCTAAATCACTAAAAATAACCCCTAATTTTTAAAAAGTCACCCTTAAATTTGGTCGTCTAACGGTTAGACGGTTGTACAAGAGAATTAATTAGTATATTTGATTGATCATATCGGGTGGTAATTTATATGTATATACTCTATAATTGAACTAAGCTGTAATTGCATCCAAAACTCCAGTAATATAGTATTAATATGGTCATGTGGGTTGTTAATTTATAGGTCAACCTATTATTCTCCCATTTCATGAATTATGCTAAATTACTAATATGATTGATTGGAAATAGGTCTAAAGTGATGAAGTTGCAAGCTAGCTAGGGAGAAAAAAAAATTAAGATGATGAGAAAGTTGAGAATGAAGTGAGTATGTTACTTTGCATAGTTGAGGTTATTTATAGCCTTTTTGGGGCAAGCCATAACTTAAACTCAACCATGATTAAAACTTAAAAGTCTATGGGCCAAGTAGTGACAAACTTGAGTCGGGCCGTTGTGCTTAAAAGACCTTGACACGCACACTCACATCTATTCAATCACGTATAATAAGGGTATATTTATTTCAACTAAAAGTAGATGAATTGAATCAAGTGGGTATTAATTGAATAGTAATATGTGAGAGAAAAAATAAGTTGTTGACTTGACTTGAATTGAACTGAATAAACTGAATTGAACTGAAATGGGACATAATAAGATGACATATATAAGTGACATTGGCCGATAATAAAAATAAAAGTTCACGACAGTTTATTAGCAACCTTTTTTTATCTACAATAAAATAGTATCTCCCATTATGAGAATTAGTTTGTCCCCTCTTTTAATGTGCTCAATTGTCTCTCTTTGAGAGTTCTCATTAATAGCAATGACATGATTCCATTGCGGATTATCTTCCTCAATATGTGGTCACCCTCAGTGACTTGGTTCCTTTGCTAGGAGAGGAAGATTGTCCCTGAAGCTTGGGAATGGCCCAAAATGTCAATGTAGTCATTCCCCGAAAGCTATGGGTATAGTTTGGCCTTCCAAGAAAGAATTTGTAGTTTGTGGCAATGGAAGTTGTTTATGGGTGGCTTTTCGCAATAGGGGTGATTTTTAACAACTTATGGGTGACTTTTTACAACTTAGGGTAATTTTAGAAAGTTGGGATAAGTTGTAAGAAATCACCCTAAAAATTGCTAAAATAAGCCNAAAAAAAAAAAAAAAAAAAAAAAAAAAAAAAATCACCCTTAAATATGATCATCTAACGGTCATACAATAGTACACAAGAATTTGTCGTCAAATTATAGTTGATGAGTAGCTTTTCAGAACAATTTTTCCTGATATTTTTAGTTTTGTCTTTTGTTGAATGTATGATCAAACCTTTAGAAAACAAAATGTTATTTGGATAACTAATAATTTTATCATAATTTTTTTTCTTAAGTTTTAAGATTACATGATATAGTTTTGTTCTTAAATGTTAAATGAGCTTCTTTGCACAAACGATCATGAAGAAATTAATAAATGATCCAATTTGAGCTTGGTTGATTAAAACCTTGGCCTTTTAATCAAACTTGGCTAAGCTAAACGAGGTTTTAATAATAATAATAATAATAATAATAATAATAATAATAATAATAATAAAGACATTAGGCTCGATTTGAGTCGTTTCCACCCCTACTCTCATTGACCAAGGGAAACAATTATTTTTTTTTTTTTTTTGTTTTTTTTTGTTTTTTTGTTATACATAGAGCGCTAGAGCTCCCAAAGGGTAGAGCCTCCATTCAGCAGTCAAAAGTTATCACAAAGGCCATTTGACGAAGGGGGCGTACTTGGAGGCCTCTGACTATAAGCTTAATTTGTTGGTTTGGTTGGTTTCTTCATAACTATAAATAAGTAAATGCAGTATTGCTGAAAAATATAATAAAACTACTCCACAAATGTTCAACTTCGTTACCATAGTGTATTTATCGTAATTTTGGATAGTATTGTTTAAAAAAAAAAAAAAAAAAAAAACAATGATATGATCAAAGAATGAAACTGTCTTTGGTAAGTCTCCTCAGAGATTTTACAAAAATAATAATCCTCCTCTAAGAGAGACAAACTTATGAACATGTGTAATTCCTAACTACTACAACTACTATGAAAATATTTTTGATCCAAAAACAAAAAAACGGTTTAACTGGACAAAACAACAAATCAATGTGTATGCACAATTGGTAATGTGATCTTCCTTTTGTGCATTTTTATTGTTGTTGCATGCTACCACCACTGGAAGCAACGTTATGAGCGTTATTATTAATCCCACTGGCAGTACCACCACCCTGCTGGGAGTTCCCTGTGGCATTATTATTGGTAGTTGCACCGGTTTCGACCGGCCGCGCCCCACCACCACCGATGATCGACGAGATGGCGGCTGCAAGCGCGGCGGTGAAGTTGGGATCAGAGGCGATGGCGGCAGTGGCGGCGCTCAAAGTGTCAGCAAACCCCGGGTTTTGGTTGTTAGGCAATTGGAGTTGTGCAGCAGGCGAGGAGGAATGTAGGCCGGAGAATTTTGATTGGTTGTTGTTGTTGTTGTTGTTGTTATTGTTGTACAATGCCTGGCCAAATAATTGCGGCATTGAGGCCATAATGTTGGCGGGTATTTGGCCGTTTTGCGGTGCGAACGGGACTTGGAAATGCGCAGACGGATGAGGTGCTGCGGATCGTTGGAATTGGAGAGGGTTCGGCGAGTGTGTTAGGTCCAAGGTAACAGTTGGGAATGGGGCCGAGGCCGAGATTGTTGCCATGCTTGTTGAGCAAGGGAGTATGGTCCTTGCTAGGAAATTCGGGTTCATTAGCCCGTCCCCGCTCGGCATAGAGCCCGAGAGGAGCATGCTCGCCGCGGCTGACGTGGTTGACGCCATCGCCATGGCCGCTGGCGGCAATGGATGGTTGTGGTTGCCCTCGTACGTTGTGATCAATATTGATCTATCCTCTGCACACCTTTGAACCTGTTAAAAAATTGTGTCAAGGCTTTTATTAGTCCATGTTGAATGTGTAGTGCCTAGGACATAACTTTAAATGATTATGTCGAATTTGAATTAGTGCATGTTCCACCAAGTTTCAACCCTTAAAAAACACTTGTTTTCATATTCAACCTCCAACATCCTGCAAAGTAAAAGATACTCTACTTCTAACCCCATTTTCAACATCTTAGAAGTCAAAAAAGAATTAGGTAGAGAAAAAGATAACGGTGAAAAAGGAATGCGTGATGGATGAATAGTTTTAGTAAAAGTTTGACCAAAGAGATATACATTGCAATTTGGTTCATAAATAAGATTGTAAAAGATAATTTCAAAGTTGAAAGAGGCATTCTTAAGAGAATACATACTTGTTTGCGAACAGGACAACCAACAGCCATGGTGCATCGATAATAAGCTCGAGGACAAGGGTTACCCTTTGCCATCTTTTGTCCATATTTTCGCCATTGACATCCATCACTTATCTATATTCAAGAAAAAGAATTCAATTCATCACACTCCATATACATATAACCCCATAACACCTAATTAGCTGATCATCAAAATTATAATTGCATATAACATAACTTAACGAATAGCATATAAATGAATAACAATTTGCGAGAGAAATAATAAGTTGTAAATAAAGCTAAACTAAATTAAATGCAATATGAGAACAACGAAATTAAAAAGACTTGAATAACTTACCATAGGTGCTTCAGATCGAGCTCGAACCGAGACACGAGCCTTCCTCATTGTAGCTTCCGTGGCGGCTTGATCAACCGGGCTATTAACCTTATTAGGTGGATTATTCAACTTAGCAACCTTGTTCGACCCCCACCCTTGAGCATCCGAGTCCTCAGGACTTTCTTCCCTTGCATGTTTCCCATGATCATATTGTCCAACTACCTCTTTATTACTATTCCTCGAGGCAACTTCCATGGCGCTTGGTGGCGAGCCAGAACGATCGACGACCATTTTCTCATCGTCCGACAAGGTTTGGGACGTCAACTCATCAGTCTCAGCGTTGTTTGCACTAGGACCTAAGTCTAAGAATTGTCGCGGCACTATGTGTTTCTTCTCTTCAACCTTTCCTTGCATCATCGCCTATGTGTAGCACAAATTTTGTCAAATTACAATCATACGAAGAATGTAAAAAACATTTTTTTTTCCTATTTGAAATTGTGAAAATGATATTGATCGAATGCAATATATACCTCGTGTTGTTGGGTATTTTCTCCCTTTTGAAGCTGTTGTTGTTGTTGTTGCATCACCAACTGGAGCTGCTTGTGAAGGGTATCGTAATTGTGGGTCATTTGAGATAACATGGTCTTCAAATTGTAATTTTCGGTGTTCATTCGTTGTAGCTCCGCGTGAAGTACTGCTAGCTGATCATATCATATTTACACGTTTAGTCAATGTTAATTTCTGGCATTGGTTAATTCTAAATAAAAATTTAAACTAGAAAAAAAAAATTCTGAAATTGATGTTGATCACCAGTATGCTTTACATAATTTTGGTAAAAAAAAAAAAAATTATTACCTCACTTTTGGCTCTCTTGTCTTCGGCTTCTGAAGATGTACCATCATCTATCGTGGATTGATCGCTTCCTGTGTTCGTCGTGAGAAGATGTAGACCAGTCTGTGTATATATCCAATATCAATAATTTTAATAAAATTAGATGTAATGAATGCTACTCCATTACTTATAAAATAATAATCATCATCATTAAAATGGATAGAAAAAATCACTAGTTTGTGAGTATTACTACATGAAATATATACGTTTAACTAATAGTTTTACACTATTCAGTATAAGACTGATTTTTTTTTTTTTTCTCCAAATAATTTTACTATGATATCTTACGATTCAATTCACTCAATTACCCATTTTACCAAAAAATAAATAAAATAAAATAAAAACTCACAATTAACCATATGAAAATATTTGAGCTCAAAATTCAAAAATATGGAGTACTAATAATTCTACGCAACTTTTAAATATGTGAACAATTATAGTAAAAAGGAAAAGAAAAAACTTACGAGTATTTATTTTAAGTAACTAATTAAAATATCCGATTTACATTTGTTTTGTATTTAGATTTGAATTTTGAAATATATGGATAATATCGTAGAAATGGGCCTAGCGAATTTTAAAAAAAAAGAAAAAAAAAGGATAGATAGGGATGGACTTACATTTACATCGAGCAGGTGAGGTCTGGAACCAGCTGTAGCTGGTGCAGGTGCAGAAGGATGAGGCTCACGAGGTGGAGAATTCTCCTCCTTCACGCTTCCACCACGATTATTATGATGATCATGATTATCAATCTGATGATGCTGTTGATGATCATGATTTTTATGATGAAGAGACCTATTTATTACAGTACTGTTCTTAAAGAAATCTACTTCACCAACTGGCACCTTGTTGTTGTTGTTGTTATTCTCATCATCATCATCATCATCATTTGCCCTGTTATGATGATGATGATGACTATGATCTTGATCATGATGATCTCTACGGTTGAGATTCATGGGGAACTCAACACCTTGATACAGCCGATTATTACTCATAAGATTATGCTGTTGTTGCTGCTTGAAATTGGATCCAGTAGTGAAGAAATTATTAGTAGGAATTCTGTGATGAGGATGATGAAGATGAAGAAGATGATCAGATTCGAGAGCAAGTGATCCCCATACTCTACCGTCCATATATATATCACAAAAAAGAAAAAAGAAAAAAAAAAAAGGAATATAGATATATATATATATTGATGTCTGATGATGATCGATGAAGATGGAGGGGATTAAATGGAGAGAGAAAGTTGAAGAGAGAGAAAGTTGAAGAGAGAGAAAGTAGCAGCTAGCTTAGAGAGGATGACTAGTAGTAGTAGTAGTAGTGATGGTGGTAGGAGATGGGAGGGGGGAAGAAGGAAGGTGGAAGTCGCTCAAGTCTTTTAACTGAACAAAGATGACGCCTATAAAAAGGGTTTGGAACGATGACCAAATTCTCTTCTCTATCTATACTATACTCCTTTTTTCTGTTTTCTTCTACTATACTATACTAGTAACACCATTTTTCAGGTATCACTTTTTCTTCTTAAAGGTACCAGACCTCATGTATGAGGCCACCTCATACAAGTTTTTGTGAATACAGAAATAGTAGTGTGTGGATTGGTTTTTTTATCAATTTGGTCTATTATCACGCCTTTGAAATGGTGAAGTTGTCATTTAAAAAAATAAAAGAAAATTGTATGAGATTAAAGACAAATTAAATGAAGTTAATTTGGGTCGAGTGACATTGGCTGTTGATTGTTGGTTATTAGCCGATAGATTTTGGTCGGTTGTGATAGGTGTTTATCATAACAACCACTTACCACACGCCTTGTTTAGCTGGTGGACTAGTCAAACAAGTCAAAAAGGCCATAAGTCATTTACCAAACACCGCATTTGATTTTAGAAGGTAGATGATCAATTTAAGTTAGGTTCAATTCCCTCCTTGAGTCCTCTCTCAATATATGTAATTATATTGTACATTTGTACTACCTTTGAGCCTTTCATGTGTGTCAATGCTCTATTGTTAGATTGAAAGTTCGATTCTTGTCGGACTAATATATAGCTTCTAAAAAACTTCAAAAAAGAACACATAATATAATAAGTTTGTCACAAGTTTATTCTAGGGTAAGACCGCATATGTTACATCATTATCATTAGGTTGTAATTTTTGTTCTAGAAGGGGTAATTTTTGGTTAATAAGAGTGTCACATAATTATCTGTCGAGAGACGGACTCATCCATGACCAACTAAATAAAATAAAATAAAAAAACAAATACAGATAGTAGTATAAAATTACATCAGCCAGTGCGTAAGAGAGAGAAGAGTGAAGAAAGGAGAGAGAGAGAGAGAGAGATGGGGATAGGTGAAGGAGGTGGTAGTACGAGTGAGTTTCGTCTACATTTCGTCAAAAAGGAAGTTGACTCGTTCTTTCTTCAATCTTCAAACAAATACCACCGTCCCGTTGGTTGCGGCGCCTTCCACGTGACTCTATTCAACTCTACCTATTCTATTCCCCATCACCCAAACACGCCCTTACCCTTTTTCTCACCCAAGTTCTTTCTTTTTCTTTTTCTTTTTTTTTTTTCCTAGTAATAGTACCCAAGTGTGCAATTCAAAGGACTATATCCTACTAGTACTACTGTATAATTATGATTGTACCCATATCTCTCAATAAATACTTGCATGAGCCAGTGGTATTCTTTTGTTGAAAGGCAAAATAAGTTTTCTTTTTTTTTTTATTTTCTCTTTTTTTTTGCCCTACTAACACAGCCACATCTCTACATAATAGACTCTAGTCGCCGTTGTGGTCTCAACCTGTTAACTTAGTGTCTTTCTGCCAAAAAAGTCTTGACCTAATGGTTAAGATTGAGGCCCCTACATAGGTTTTAAGTTTGATTCTGTCATTCCCTATTGTAAGTAATTTTTTTACTAGTATATGCCTCTGAGCAGTGTTTGGGAGTTGACCCTCATAGTCCACTTAGTAGCCACGTTTGAAAAATGGTTCTAAAACTCTCATGCCATGGGCTCTAGGGGGCGTTAGTGACCCAATAAATACACCTTAAGCCTACAAGTCTTCTATTGAGCCATCTCCCTTCCATTGGCTATAAATACTGCCGTTTTTCTTTTATTGGCTATAAATACCCTCAACTATCCAGCCAAGACCACCTGGATTAAGTCTTTCTCTACCACTACCCTAAGGACGACATTTTTATTCGACACAAGATGCATGTACCACGAAACTTACTGTTAAACCTGTTTCCACCAACGATGATACTAGATTATATGTTTTCAAGCTATTGTGATCTACCCCTTTAAAAAAATAAAATTGCAAAACTATTTTTGTCCATAGTTTCACCCACACGATTATAAACGAATAAAAGTAGTGTTTTTAATAGTAATAATTAGTGGAGAGAAAGCCTAGTAGAATTTTGGGTTAGTTTTTGAATTTGTCTTTTCAACAAATTAGTGAGACCGATTTTTAAGAATATGATTCATGACTCTCTTGATGTTATTGCCGATTTTCTCTCCCAAGAAAATGTTTGAGAAACGATCTATTAGAAAGCCAAGAGAAATACTCCTAACAAATAGGGTTGTGAGTGCTTTCAATCTAATTAAAACTTTCAGACATATTACATCTATAACTTTCGACATATTATATCTATCATGGTAGTTGCCTAAATTATATCTGAAATTTTAGAGTATATGTTTTTATTTATTGTCTATCTAAAATTAATTACTTCTATAAAAAATACAGTTAGATTAATTACTTCTATAAAAAATACAGTTAGTTTGATGGTTTATGCACTAAAAACTTATTTACTAGAATGAAAAAGTAGTAAAAATCTAGTTATATGTCTAATTAGAATATTCAAATTAACTGATCCAAGTAAGTAATTAATTAAAATAACATAAAAATAAAAGTCTTACTAAGACAATTTCAGATAATTTATTTATCTATTTATTGTATCAGATATACACAGAAATTGTTCAAATTTAAATGAAAAAATTTCATAGAGGTATATTGTTGTTTAGCAAAAATAAAATTAGGTATATCGACGTTTCACAAAATACATTGAGGTATAGTATTTTTAAAAGATGAATGTAACTCATAGTTTTAGCGACTCAAGTGATAAGTTCATACATAAACTGAATTAAATAGAATAGAATTACACTAAAGTAACTTAATGAACTGTGTTGAACTGAACTATTATGTTGAATTGAAACAAACAAAAAAATAAGGGAACAGAACATAACCTAAGTGATATGATTAGTTTTTTTTTTTTTTTTTTTTTTTTTTTTTTTTTTTTTTTTTTTTTGTCCACTAGCCATTTTTTTTTGTTAACACTAACATTTTAATACATACACCAAAAGAACCTATCCAAGTTAAGCAAAGAGTAGCCCAATCAAGATTCTACAAAACAAAATATACAAGTATCAATTATATGATGAAGTTTGGCAGAGAGCATTTCGATTTTTGAACATTACAGATTAAGGCTATGTTCTCTGATCTTTATGTATTTTTTGTTGATAGTTGTTGTTAATTGTTGATTTTTATTGATTCTACTAATTTTTATTGATTCGATATATTCAGTAGAGAGCGACTTTGTCGATTTTTGCAAAATTTTGTTGATTCTACTAATTTTTATTAATTTTTACTAATTATACTAATTTTCGTTGAAATCAACAGAAATAAATTGAGAACAATAAAGCCTAAATTGGGAAGGAGAGTTGATTGAACCCACTAAACTAAAGAAGAGGTGCAGTGCATGCAAGGGTTAAGTTGAGAAAAGTAGAGTAAAGTATTATTTACACACATCACGTTTCGGATCTTATTACATTACATTGACTGTTTTTAAGGGATGGGACCTAGTCTTGTGCTTATATTTTAAATATAATAGGTAGTCCATATGTACATGCTTCAATTTATTGACTCCATCTTTCTTGGTAGTCTTTCATCTTACCACTCCTTATTAATCAATCAACTAAATATCACACAAATGAAAAAATAATCATTTTATTTAATTAATTAATTGGAAGGGAGATTTTACAATTATAAACCTGAACAAAAACAAGTAATTTAATGCGGTCATTTCTGTTGAGGTATGATAATTTCCCATGAGTTCATGGGGCTATTGTTTTGGGCCTTATTTATGAGCCCATAAAGTGGTCCACCTCAAGGCTAATTTTCATTCACTCTTACCCTTCTAACAGGTATAAATATCCCACTCATTCATAAGAGGAATACCCCAGTCCCTCACAAGAGGTGAGGACTTCTGGAACATCTCTCTACTACATTCTCTCTAGAAATTCTCTTTATCTTACTCCCGACTTGACTTGATGGAACTTTCGGATCATAATTACTCAAAACTGCTACATTCAAATTTGGACCATTAATCACGTGCTGCTCACGTTCCCTCCATTTCGAACCCCTCAACAATTTCCTTGACCTTTGTGTAATTATACGTAATTATGAAAGAAAAATATAAATATGAATAAATTAAATTAAATATACTCAATTACGTGTCTTGTGATTTTAAACATTCTATAGTGAGAAGATAAATTATATAAGAAAGAGTAATTTCACATAAATTATATAAGAAAGAGTAATTTCTAACATGAAATTTGCATTTAGAGGTAATTTTCACAATCCTGTTTTACATTATATCAAAAGTAAGAAATTAAAATTTTAAACCTCCATTTATCACACTATCATAAGTCGATATGATTAAGATCAAATGTATCATTTTTGTTTGCTAGACAAAAGAAGAGAAAGTTCTATATTGATTATATTCTTAAATAGCCAAATTTAAATATTTTATCAAGGCAATTGGTTGCCCACCTTACAAGATGTTGAGGCTCTAACTTTTAATTTTAATACCATGTAATAATCCCAGTGGTGTCAAAGTCTAAAAGAGCATGAACAAACTTTTCTCTCACGATTCAGTGCTCTCATGTCATTTACCTCTTATTTTCTCATCTTGACCTAAGCATTGTTGAAGGGGCTTTTGTCAATCCCCACGTCAAATTCAGGGTGTGTTTATTTTAACATTCCAAATGTCATTTCATATTAGGTCGTTCTATTTAGATCATTCACTTTTTCACTCATAGATTACTATTTATTCAGTTCAATTCAGTTCAATTCAGTTCAATTCAGTTCAAGTCATTCAGTTCAATCTACTTTCAAGCGAATTAAATACACCCTCATTTGTTATGTTTGCTTGACAAATATACAATTTGTTACCCTCCACATCATTACTCAAAGATTTGAATCGCCCATCATGAGATACTCACGTTCTTTCTTTATCTTTAACCATTTTACCAAATAAATTCAAAATAAACATGGCATTTGACAACATTACATTATCAAATAAATTTAAACTCTTGGTTGATCTGAAGTCCACCGAAAATTTTCCCCAAATGATTTTTCTTTTGGGGATTAATTGAAATCCACTAATACATAGGTTTATTCCTTCACTTGGATGCATACGAGGATACGAGTGTACGTTATTTGGTACACAAGTCTGTATATCTAAATTTATTCAATTTATTGTCTTTATTTCATTTCTTCCAATTTTGAATAACACAAAATATCATAGACAATTATGAGACGCATTCAAGGCCACCACTATTTTCCAAAAGAAAAACAAAACATCTATATTTTTGTTGCGAATAGGGTGATGATCAATATTTGTATGGATACATGTTGTTACACATCTTGTTTTGTCTTTCGCATACTCCATAAAAAATGCCCTAGCAAGTTTAATCTGTACTTTCAAAATTAAAAAGTAAATTTGATTATTGCTTTAGCTAATTAAGTCACTTTCTGGTCCAAATTTAGCTTATTTTTATGTGACGGAAATTTCATAATTGATGACGTCGAAAGTCATTCGTTCTAACAAAAAGAGACAAGAAGTCCTTTTAGAAAGTTATAATCTAAGGATTATCCTTCAATTTTTTTCTATAAGGGTAGGGGCCAAGAGCAATATATATCTTTTTCCGATTTAATTGAATTTCGTATATTTCTTTTTTGCATGGCCACCAAATTCAAGCATTTGACGTCGTCCTATTGACATCTATCCAGTTTTGTCCAGGCAATTTCTTTTCTTTAATTACCATGACTAGCTAGAGTCTTCTAATGAAGAAACTTCAACATCACACACCAAAAAGTATTAAGTATAGTAATATGTATAATGAAAATGATCGGCTTGATAAAATTGACTGCTTATTGTAAAGAATAAGGCCTAAAGACTAGAAGAGTTAGGTGGCAAAAGTCAGGGTTATTGTGAGGCTATGGATTCATAATTTTTGGGTTAATGTAAACATCAATAAC
>BSSO01005662.1:0-12871 GCA_030267885.1 Mesembryanthemum crystallinum | reverse complement strand
ATACCTCAATATACCTCAGTGAAATTTTTCCATTTTTATTTTAATTTTCCGGTCAGCTTTTCTGCCTCGTATTATTGTTTTTCTACTTGCTTATAAATTCACCCTGTCAGTGTCAGCCTGTCCTTGCAATTGATTTTCCTTTCTTTTACTCAGTTCTATGAAAGAAAGTTACGAATTTGGAAGGCGCTCTTGCAAAGAAATCCAATTTAAACCAGCCAAGTTTACAGCTTAAGCGTTATCACTTTCATATTCAGATATTGACCCTAACCTTTCAGCTTAGATTCAACAATTCTACAAGAAATCATGATAGTTATGCCCCTCATGAAGGATTTATCCTTCTCAAAATTTTACACCATGTCCTCTGAGAGGCTTCACAAATTACTCCCACCTTTATATTTGAGATATTCATTACAAGCTATATGTTCCATCAATCTAATGCTCAAATATATTCTGAAGTCTGAACTATAGAGCAACACCTTGAGGGTTATCAACTAGAGGTTTACTTAAAAGATCGCATATATGGCAAGCTTTCTATACAAGGCATTCTTATCGTTCCTCCACCCCTGAAACGCATATCTATATATAATATTGACCAATTAGTCCAGAGTTCTTAAATTAATCAATTTCAGACACATTGTTCGCCGATGGTCTAACATGTCCCCAATTGAAAACACGGCACTTAAAGTGCAACAATTTGGAAATCCTTACAAACACGACCCATTGCATGAACAAGTAAGGACAAATCACCATGTTGTGTTACTCATAGCTCAAGGGCAAGCATTGGATATGGGTGTGAATCTAAGGTTCCGACCCTCTAGTTTCGACTTTCGAGAGGTTTGCCCATTTTCAGTGATGAGTCTAAGTGAGTGTTAAAAGTACTTTAATGGCAATAGCAAGCCCAAGTAACAATAGTCATCACCCATCACGATAGAGCTGGAAGCAAACTATGCCCGAGGCCACCTGCAAGAGTAGCCCTCAGGACCTTTGAGAAGCCAAGCCTATCTGAACTGTACAAAGCAGCATCTGGATGTAACACTAAAGGGGCTGTCAGTGCAGAACAAGGAGGAAATATGATTCTAGAAGGGAATCAAAGCATCTCAGAATTTGCAGCTTAACCAATTTTGGCTTTGTTATGTTTATTTTCCGAGTCATTTCCCAAATTTGTTCAACAAATGTCTCTTCTTTCCTTCAGTTGTAATCTCTGTAAAAGGCCTTTTGATCTCATATGAAATCATGCAATGACTTGACTGGCTTCTCTCTCTATCTTCCTGCCTCGCTCTCTCTCTCTGAACTCTCTTGCTCCATAGCTCAAATCTCTTGGTGACCCTTCTCTCTCAATCAGATCACCTTGCTGGGTCAGCTAAATTTAATCTAAATGCACCACAACTAAAGAAAATAATTAAGAAAATACAGCATTCTCCCAAGTTTATCACTAAAACCTAAAACCCACACTCAAGATACTATTTTTACAATTATACTTCTCCCAGATTAACCCCTAAAACCCAAAACCCATATTCAACAAGTCACAATTATTTTTCTCCCAGGTTTATCACCAAAACCGACATTCAACAAATTATTTCACAATTATTCGCAACTCTAGTAATACTAAATCACCCAGAAAATTCATAATTATCCGCAACATTATTAGAATACTCTTAAGCACCCACAAAAGCAAAAGTTATTCAATCAAATTTCTACAATAAAGCAACTGCAAATACGTGAAAATGGGGAAAGAGATAGAGAAAGAGAAAAGAACGAGACATACATGCTAGCAATCCTCTTGCGAATAGCCATTTCTTTGGCAAATGGGTTACCACTAGAAGAAACCACCATTGTAGCAGTAGCCTCTTCTCTGCTACTTTCCACTCAATCAATCAATCTCTCTCTCTCTCTCTCTCTCTCTCTCTCTCTCTCTTGCGTATACTGAAATCAATGCAATAAGTTCACCCCACAACAAAAAGAATGGGTAGTTTAAGAATTTGATTTGTTTGCAGAGAAGCTAATTAGGGTTTAAGGGAGATGACGAAATGCACTGAAAAACAGAGTATTTGCAAAAAATTGGAGAGAGAGAGGAACGAAGAAGGGCTGGCTGTGAGTATGAGGCAACGATCCCTACTGTTAATCAACCATAGCCATTTCTGGGTTGCACGAGAGTGTTAGAATTTCATTTTGGAAAATTTGATACCAATATTCTCAAGTTAATAATATTATTCTTCAGGTTGAAAATTATATGAAAATATTCCAACTTTTGCATTTTTATCACAAAAATGTGCAGTTTATAACCACGGTTTGCTAAGGTGACAGTCCTAAAATATAACTAATACTCTTGCGCAACCGTCTAACTATTAGACGACCCAATTAAGGGGCTATTTTTGCAATTTAGGGATTATTTGTAGCAACTTAAGGATGACATTTTTACAATTTAAGTCAATTTTATGAATAAATAGCCCCTATATTGAAAAAAATAGCCCTTCAGTTGGGTCTTCTAATAGTTAGATGATTGTGCGAGAGTGTTACTCAAGACGTAATTATATTTTAAAACTGACACGTTAACAAACTGTTAATGAGGTTAACGGCATTAGCAAAATGCACATTTTTATGACAAAAGTACAAAATTGAAATATTTTTGTATAATTTTCAACTTGTGAATAATATTGTTTTGCTTGGCAAATTTTGAAACATTAGCATCAAATTTCCCTTTCATTTTGTACCGATCAGGAGTATATGTTTCATTCGAGGTAAGTTGTTCTATTTTTTATTATATATTGATACATTAAAATGGTGTGAAAATATTAAAGAGATTAATGGCATAAATATAAAATGGAAATATTGGAGTACTTCAAAATGTTATTGATTATATGAATGTTGACAAAATAATTGAAAAAAAAAAAAAGGGTTACTGACAAGTTTTTACTTAGGTCTTGTTTGGCAATCAGCTGGTAGCTGGTTCGATTAACTGATTGTTGATAGCTTGTTGTATTAGCTGATTTGACTAGCTGGTGACATTAGCTTATTATAAAAGATGTTTGGTAAAGTTAGCTAGTTATCAGTAGCTTGTAATGTGTAAAATGACAAATAAAAACATGGATATAATTTGGGTAAAATTGGTTGGGGTGTAATTATTGCCAACATTGGGGTAAGAGGGTCATTTTAAAAAGAGGAATTCAGCAAGCCAATGAAAAAAACTACCCTCCCCTAGCTTTTCCAAATTGGATTGTTTTGATCCAAAAAGCCATCTAACAAGCTAGTTACCAAACAAGCTTTATTGTGTTTTCAGATTGTTAAATAGTCAAATAAGTTGAAAATGCAACAAGTTGGCTCAAAAAGTTGGTATCCAAATAAGGCCTTAGTAGTTTGATATCGGGATTATATTAGTCAAAAATTGACTGTTGTTGTTGTTGTTGTTGTAGATATGCATCTAGCCAATCCTTGTAACAAAATCCACATCTTAAGAGTATTCGAATGTGGGCTTGATCTCTTCTCATCCAAACATCTTCCAGATGCATCGCATGCACGCTTCAGTCAGGTGTCATGGATGCCACTTGTACATTTAGAATGTCGCGTGCCGTATCTAAAACACAGGAAGTTGCTTACATTTTTTTTTTTTTTTTTTTTNTGTGTCTGCAAGGATTCCTCCTTGGGCGTGGCTAAAGAGCACCTCCTAACGCACGGCCTCGAATATTCCACGAATAAATTCGTGTAGGTGCTTCCCAGGAGGCTTGAACCCGTGACCTGGTGTATAAGTCAAAGCTTATTTACCAGTGGGCCAACACCTCTTAGATCAGGAAGTTGCTTACTTTGATATTGCCACCATGCCAAAACATTGATGTTGCCCATCTCCTTAGTAGGCAAACCTCGCTAAAACATCATAGTTAAGAGAAACTTGCAATTCATTCATATGGAAAGGAGGGCGGGGTGTTTCTTTACATGTTTCAAGTTGACTTAATAAATTCGCAACTTTTAGGAAATTTCGTAAATATATATTGAGGTTTAACATAAATAAATACATATATATATATATATATATATATATATATATATATCGACATTTTAAAAAATACATTGAGATATACTCCAACCGATCAAAAATAACGTGGCACTGTATTTTTAAAAATTAAGTCCAATTTTATGATTTTATGACCATAATGCCCTTTGTATACCTTGTTGGAATTCTTAAGCAAAAAGTAAATTTTGCCCATTTTTTTTTGGGTAAACACATAATATGGTAATATTTTAAATACCTATATGTTTTAATTTTTTTTTTATCTTTTTCATAATTTTTAATCTATATATCAGTGTTATTAAGAATAAATCCTCTAACATTTTACAGGGTTTTTTGTTATATTTCACTTGCTCCAGAAAATCGAAATTGTCATTGGCACTCAATTTTACCAAAGTAATATACTTCAATGTATTTTCTGAAACGTCGGTATGCATATCTGTATATACGTTAAACCTTAGTATACCTCACTAAAATTTACCCTTTTAAAAATTTCAGTGAGGTATACTGAGGTTTAACTTAAATATAGATAGGTCTACTGACATTTCCAAAAAATACATTGAGATATATTACTTTGGTGAAAAAGAGTGCAAGTGAGAATTTCAATTTTTGGAGCAAGTGAAATGTCAAAAAAAACCCTGTAAAAGGTTAGAGATTTTATCCTTAATAACACTTATACATAAATTAAAAGAAAATTAAAAAGATAAACAAAAAATCTTAAAAAACACACAAATATCTAAATATAAATACTATGTGTTACTATGTGTTTACAAAAAAAAAAAAAAAAAGGCCAAATTTTCCTTTTACCTAAGAATTTCAACAAGGTATACTAAGGACATTATGGTCATAAAATCATAAAATTGACCTAAATTTTTGAAAATATAGTGCCACGTCATCTTTGACTGGTTAGAGTATACCTCAATGTATTTTCTGAAACATCGGTATACCTATCTGTATTCACGTTAAACCTTAGTATACCTCACTGAAATTTTTTCTTTTGAGGTTTTATAGAAACTTTGAGAATTTCTATAAGTTTTTTGACAATATAAGAAATCCGAGAACTTAAAAATGAAGAGTGTATGAAGTTAAGAAGAGAATGAGAAGTTGTGTGATAAAAATGAGAAAATGAAAAGGGTTCTATAAGAGTTAGCGACGGAGGGAAATGGAAAAGAAAAAGAGGGTGACGACTAAAGCTGGTCGTGGGCCGTGCTCGGGCTGTGCCTATGTGCTTGTCAATGAAAAAAGCTTGGCTTGGGTTTGATATGGGGGGCTTCATACCCATGCCGTGATATGCCGACTTTTTCTAAAACTAGATACATGATTGCTCTATCCCTCATGTCAAACCATGCTTTTTTTCAATTTAGCTACTTTTAAAAAATTAAAAAGAACACCGTAACGGGCTCATGTTACTCGTGGCTTGGCGTTCAAAGTTGTGAGTTTTCCCACCAACTGTCTTGCCGAATCGTGCCTTCCCTTAATTTGGACCGTGCCTATGCTTTGTCGTGCTGTACCTCATGCTTACCCTACCCATGACCAGCTTTAAGTGGAAATGGCTACAATAGCTGTTGTATTCCGTCCAACAGCTACTGGGCCACTGGCTTCTGCACATTGCAGTTCTACAACGGTCGGCCCACGGACCGTGCCCAAATCGTGCCGGGTCTTGTACGGGTACGGCCCATCGTATTCCGGGTCACCCGAACCGAGTACTGACGGACCCAAAAGAAAGTGCAGGGCTTGAGGCAGAGAGAGAGAGAGAGGGGCAATGAACTCCAGATACTGACTTCACACTTGGAATCCGATTATCCGATTAATTTCATCCTCTTCTTCAACCTCCACTATCTTAATTCACAGGTATGTTATCTCTCTCTCTCTCTTAGTGTAACTATATATATCTCTATCTCTCTCTCTCTCTCTCTAGCTCTCTTTTTGTCTGTATATACAAATTGGGTTCTTTTCAGTTCTTCAATATATGTCTTTAACTTTGTGTTTTGATACATTGAGAAACTGAATGTGGAAAAAACATTGTAGTGACATAAGTTCTGTGTTCTGGGTTTGAGGGTTTTGTTGATGTTTTGATGGCTGCACTGAATTTATCGTTTTCTCTGGATTCCTATGAACCCAAAAAGCTCAATTTCTGTGGGAGTTCTGCTGCTCATTTATCCGACCGTTCTCTCTTTTCCCAGTTCCCAAATTGTGCTAATCGAAGTGGGTCTTGTGTAATTTATGGTTTTTCTAAGCTTAAGCATATGTACCAAGCTTCTCGTTTCGAGTCGGAATTGGTGGACACTTCAGTGAATGGTGGCCAGGTTGATGGGTCTGTTGAATCATTGGGAAATGGTTTAGTTGGTAAGAATTTGAGATCTTCGTCTCGTCGTAAGGTGGGTGGTAGAAATGTATGGAAGAGGGATGGGAGGAAAATTTCGGAGGGGAAGAAAAAATTGAAGCTTGATCTTGTAGGGTTTTCTGATGAGCAAGAACATGATGTTTGTGATGAACTAGATATTGGGGTCTTTGGTATTGGGCCTGAGTCGAGCTCAGAGTCTTGTAATAAAATATTGCAAGGTCTTGAGCGGGGTAATGATAGCAAAGCAATGGCATTCTTCGAGTGGATGAGAAATAAAGGGAGGTTAAATGGGAATGTGTTGGCTTACAATCTAGTTTTACGGGTGTTAGGAAGGAGAGGTGATTGGGATGGGGCAGAGAAATTGATCGAGGAGATGAAATTGGAATCAGGTTGTCAGCTTGAGTTTCGGGTTTTTAACACAATTATATATGCTTGTTCTAAGAAGGGACTTGTGGATATAAGCACTAAATGGTTCTGCATGATGTTGGAATATGACGTTGAGCCTAATGTTGCAACTTTTGGTATGCTTATGAGTTTGTACCAGAAGGGTTGGAATGTTGAGGAGGCAGAGTATGTGTTTTCCCAAATGAGGAAACGAAACATTAGGTGTCAGTCTGCATACTCAGCGATGATCACAATTTACACCCGTTTGGGTTTGCATACCAAGGCAGAGGAGATTATTTCTCTGTTAATCAAGGATGTGGTTGGTTTGAATCTCGAGAACTGGTTGGTTATGCTTAATGCTTATAGCCAACAAGGAAAGATGGACGAAGCTGAACGCATATTGGTTTCTATGCACGAAGCAGGTTTTCCCTCAAATATAGTTGCATACAACACCCTGATAACTGGTTATGGGAAGATTTCCAATATGGATGCTGCTCAAAAGGTATTTCAAAACCTAAACAATGTAGGGCTAGAGCCTGATGAAACAACTTACAGGTCCATGATTGAAGGTTGGGCTAAATGTGGAAATATTGAGGAAGCAAAATGGTATTATGAGAAGCTCAAAGCTCTAGGTTTCAGACCAAGTTCAGCTAACTTGTACTCATTGATAAACTTGCAAGCGAAACATGAGGATGAAGAGGGTGCTGTTGAGACTCTTGATGAGATGATGAAGATGGGTTGCCAACCTTCCTCCATCCTTGGCTCTCTTATACAAGCGTATGAGAAAGCTGGAAGGTTTGATAGAGTGCCTCTAATTCTACGGGGTTCTCTGTATGAACATGTGCTTGTTAACCAGACTGCAACTTCCATTTTGGCTATGGCATATGTGAAGCACTCCCTGGTGGATGATACAATTAACCTTCTGGAGCACAAGCGGTGGAAGGATCTAGCGTTTCAGGACAACTTGTACCATTTGTTAATTTGTTCTTGCAAGGAATTGGGCCTTTTGGAGAATGCTGTCAAAATTTTCACCCATATGCCCAAGTTGGATGATAAGCCGAACTTGCACATTTTTTGCACAATGATTGACATTTTCAGTATTATGAATCGATATTCTGATGCAGACAGCATTTACCAACTGTTAAAGTCTTCAGGAGTTGTTATGGACATGGTTGCCTACAGTATTGTTGTTCGGATGTATGTGAAAGCTGGATGGTTGAACGATGCTTGCTGTATTTTAGATACTATGCACATGCAGACTAGCATAGTCCCTGACATATATCTGCTGCGCGACATGCTTCGGGTGTATCAGAAGTGCAATAAACGAGATAAGCTGGCAGATTTGTATTATAAGATTTTGAAGAGCGGATTAACTTGGGACCAGGAAATGTATAACTGTGTCATAAATTGCTGTGCTCGTGCTTTGCCGGTTGATGAGCTCTCCAGGCTTTTTGATGAGATGATTCTGAAAGGGTTCATCCCTAACACCGTCACCTATAATGTTATGCTTGATGTTTATGGAAAGTCCAAGCTTTTCAGGAAGGCTAGGAAAGTCTTCTGGATGGCTAGGAAACAGGGATTAGCTGATGTGATCTCTTACAATACTCTTATAGCAGCATATGGTCAAAACAAAGACTTCAAGAATATGAAAACAACAATGAAACTCATGCAGTTTAATGGATTTGCTGTATCCCTTGAAGCTTACAATTGTATGTTGGATGCTTATGGAAAAGAACGTCAAATGGAGAATTTCAGAACTGTCTTGGACAGACTGAAGGAGTCAAGCTGTACTTCAGACCATTATACGTACAATATTCTGATCAACATATATGGGGAGCAAGGATGGATTGAAGAAGTCGCTGATGTCTTGACAGAGCTGAAGGAATATGGACCAGGGCCAGATTTATGCAGCTACAATACAATTATAAAGGCGTATGGAATTGCAGGAATGGTTGAAGAGGCTGTCTCCATCGTGAAACAAATGAGAGAAAATGGGATAGATCCTGATAAGATCACTTATCTCAATTTGATATCTGCACTGCGCAGGAATGACAAGTTTTTAGAGGCAGTAAGATGGTCACTGTGGATGAAGCAGATGGGATTTACCTGAAGTACTCACTCGTTTAATACTCTTGCTCTTGCTTGTTTATAACCAAAATATATTCAATTTTGCTCCTGATCATTATTCTTAAATCTTTTTGGCCACTCTTAATGTTGGAAATGGCAGCTACATTTACTTCGACTGTTTTGCTTTTATCAATTTACTCTGCAATACTGTGTTACCTTAAAATACTAGGGGTACTTGAAATCAGTGAAAGGTTCTCTGAAAGATGGAGTAAACTACTGATTTTGTTGTGTTTTCCAACTGCTCTATACTTGCTCAGTTGTCTGACTAATATATATGTCAACTATTTTTATTGCACCACTCTTAAGAGCCTGGATGTGAAACCTTATTATTTGATGGGTAAAGGGAAAAACAAAAGAACAATAAAAGTATAGGCAAAACTCTTTAGTTGGTAAACCATATTATCCTGAGAAAGTCTTTGATAGTTTTTAATCCTCATCTTAAATGAGACATAGTCAGAAGATTAATGTTGTGACGAACCATAACCTCGTTTATATATACACTTTAAAGATTAAGTTTATCCATCAGGATTTGTTACAGTTTCATTGGTTCATTTACCAATTGCATTCATCTTTTAGCAGGTGAAATTAGCTGGACATGCCGATGATTTTGTTAAGGTCGAACTAATGCTATGCTAGTAAGTCTTTTCTTTTTCTTTTTCTTTTTCTTTTTTTCCTTTTTTTTTTTTTTTTCCTGTTTTGCTCTTCGCCTATTTCATTCTTCCTCTTAAAGCGTAATTTTGATAGAACAGGATATCTTTTATCTTAATATCTGCTAAATAATTGACAACACTTGAGAGAATTAATTTACACTGTACTGTATGCTTACAATTCATACTCCCTCCAATACCATAAAGGTAGCTTGGGGAGGGGTATACAAAAATGTGTCACTGTGGTGCTTTATGTTCTTTTCAAAGGGCTAATTCAGACCTAGTATAAGTATATATTGACTATCTCTGACACCCCAAAAAAATTGATTTCAGGTCCTTCATTTTAGTGCTGTTTGAATGAATGGCAAAAAGAGCTGGCCAGTGCTACTACAAAATTTTGCGAGATTTTATCCAGGACTGTAACCATTGGAAAATCCAGCCTACTTTTACTACAATTATAAAGAAATATGGTTTAATCAAACCTGTTCTGGGCAAGATGCTGGTGCAGTACTTGTGTATGGAGAATAGTGTGGATGATGCAGTTGGGCTTATTAACGAGCTCTACAGAAACAATTTCAGAGTACATTTTCCAGTTGATGTCATCGGGATGCTCAAGGAGCAAGGAAGATCCTTGGATGCATATAAACTTGTGATGGCTGCAGAATGTGATGTTCCTACAATGGACGTGGTTGATTACTCCATCATAATTGATGGACTCTGCAAGGAAATGTACATTGATAAGGCCGTTGAACTTTGTAATTTAGCCAGAAAGAGGGGAGTTGAATTTAATGTAGTCACTTATAACTCACTCTTCAATGGGCTATGCCGTCACAGATGTCTTGTTGAAGCTTTTAGACTCTTTGACTCATTGGAGAAGCATAATATCATTCCCTCTGATATTACATATGGGACACTGATCGATGCTTTGCTTAGAGAAGGCTTTTTGTTGGATGCCAGGCAATTGTTTGAGAGAATGATTCTCAAGGGTATAAAACCAAATACCCATATCTACAATTCGTTGATTGATGGGTACTCTAAGGTTGGGAATGTGAAAGAAGCATTGAGACTACTTCAAGATTTGGAAAACAGATCTCTCAGGCCAAACAAATTCACTGTGAGTGCTGTGATTTACGGCTTTTCTATAGAAGGCGATATGGAGGGGGCTCTTCGTTTTTTCATCGATATGAAAACGAATGGGTTTCCCCCTGATTACTTGGGCTTCTTGTATTTAGTAAGGGGTCTATGTTCCAAAGGCAGAATGGAAGAGTCCAGGAGCATTCTAAGAGAGATGCTGCAAGATGAATCTGTTCTAGAGCTGGTAAAAAGAGTTGATGCTGAGATGGAGAACGAATCTATAGAAAATTTTCTTGTCGATTTATGTGATCAGGGAAGCATTAAGGATGCTCTTAAAATTCTCAACGAAATTGGATTGATGTTTTTACCTTGTAAAAGAAATGTCGCTTCTAGTAGTGGAGAAAAGGCAACTATATCGTGTGAGGAAGACGTAGATGTTATTTCTATCAAGCCTTTATCGTTCAAACATCAAATGAACTATGATTCTTTATACTCGCAAGTCGCATCTCTCTGCTCGAGGGGTGATCTTGATGGGGCTAATGCATTGGTGAAAGGCATGATCTCCAGCTTTGTGAAAAACCAATAACCGGAGCCAGGATTCTTGTTTGTGCGTGAGGCGGGAGAGTGGAACCGTACTAGCTCCAGGTAGATGCCCCATGAATTCATCGCTTGGAGTATGATTTTGTCTTGTTATGTTT
This sequence comes from Mesembryanthemum crystallinum, assembly GCA_030267885.1. Lineage (NCBI taxonomy): Eukaryota > Viridiplantae > Streptophyta > Magnoliopsida > Caryophyllales > Aizoaceae > Mesembryanthemum > Mesembryanthemum crystallinum. The sequence continues at coordinate 1,597 of BSSO01005662.1, read as the reverse complement.
ATTTTGTAGCTTATAAGTTAGTTTCTCTTCTTGCACAGAATTTTGAATCGGAAAATGATAAGTGTACTCTTATACTGTACATCTGAATAGTTTTGTGTATGAAGCAAACTATATATAGAGAGAAGAGAATAGTTGTTGCACAGAAAGAGATGATGCAAGTAGAGTACTGAGTACATATGGTTGCATATACTAGAATATACTACATAACTTCTTTGTGCATTTGCTAGGCATACCATTAGTACCACCTTTCCATCATCTCGAAGTTGGTGCATATCAGCTTATGCTTGGAAAATCATCACTCACAGCATTCGAAATCGTGATATCGGTCGTGACCACAGTAACGGTTGTGACATCGTAGAAACGGACTCATACAGGTGTCTTGTATTAGGTTGCTGTCATCGCTACATGAAGTTTTGGTACCGGTTGTGTCAGCTATTTATGGCCATGTACCAGGCGAATTAGACATCCCTGTGATTTTAATATCGGCAACCTCAAAATCAATACGTTCTGATCATACCAGGCGAATTAGACATCCCTGTGATTTTCATATCGGCAACCTCAAAATCAATACGTTCTGATCAACATTCAACACGTCTCATAGCGGCTGATATTTGATACCATTTTCGATGTGGATTTCACATTTTCGAAATTCTTATGGAAACTACCTCCCAGAGATAGAGAAACAGAGAATCAAACAGATAAAAGTAGGAAAAAAAAAAAAAAATAGAGAACTGGCCATAGCCCATGTTATGGAAATGTTAGAAAGGTGAGATGTATCATGTATAATCAGGCAATAAACGAGGATGGTGCTATCTGAGTCATTTCTACATTGAATTTAAGGATAATTAACCTTCACCAGGTAATTATTATTATAATATTGTAAATATCTGTAGCCTTAATCCAAAATTAAGCTAAATTGATGGTCCTCATCATTTCTGGGCAGAATGTTACGAAAATTATTGATGCCAACCTGTGAGCTCCAAGAATTGAAATGTACTTTTAGGCCCTTCATTAAGGGCACCTCCATGAGCAAAATTTTCATTTTTGTTGTTAAAAAAAAAAAAAAAAAAAACAAATATAATCTTATCCACAGCTACCCCCTCCGCTCAACGTTCTTGTTAACATTTGCTGTATTCAAGTTGACACTTTGACCATGAATACTATACTTATAGAAACTTCAATTTTGTTTTTTATTTAAAAAAAAAAAAGAGATATTCTGAAAATATAATTTAAAACAAATGTACAAAAGGCTTTTTACCATGTAGATTTTTGTACTTTTTATTAATTAATAGTCAAAGTTTTTAAACTTTAACCACCAAAAAGAAAATGTTTTTTTTTTTTTTTATGCACCAAAAAGAAAATGTTAATATCACTGTGAAACGGATGAAGTACTAATGCATTCTAGTGGCGCACCCATCAGTATTACCATGTGAACATATTACTTTGTATGAAAACCTTATTAACTTAATATTTAAATTATGATTTTAGTTATTTGTTTATGCAGTAATAATAACAATAATAATAATAACAACAACTTTGAACTTAACTTAAATTAATCTAACTTAATTTAATTTAACTGAACTGAACTTATCACGAC
>BSSO01005661.1:0-12872 GCA_030267885.1 Mesembryanthemum crystallinum | reverse complement strand
TCTCTCCAATCACTTTCTCTCTCCAATCACACACTCTCTATTTCTATTATTTTATTCTTCCACAATAATATCTCTCTCTATTACTTTAATCTCTCACATAAATTTCCCCTTTTTTATTTTTTATTCCCTCTATTAGTGCAAGGGCAAATTTGTCTAAAAATATTCACCTACAATCTTGCACCCTCTCCATTTCTGAAAGCTAATTTCAGGACAGAGGGAGTATAAAGAAAAAGTAAGTTGTTGAGCTTAGTGGAATATTGAATGTTAACGATGAAATAAAAAAAGCCTTAGATTGTGGTTCTCACTTATGTGTGTTTAGTGGTCTATTTGTGTTTGGTGTGGTACTAAATTGAGGCCCAATTGATCAGTTCTAACATCCGAACTCCAAATGGTTGAATGTTTGTGTTGTAGTGTGCATAAATTGCTGCTGGCTTGTTTGGCATTAGGGAATGAACTATTGGGAACAAGTTAAAAAAAAAAAAATCAAAAAAAAAAATCTTGAAATGGGTAAACTACCTAGACTTGTAATGGACAGATTCTTGCCCCATATGATTTCTATCGTGGGAATGAATGAGCGTTGTCAAAATGATCAATGAAAAACATGCTCAGTTTGTGTGGGTTTGTAAATTACGTACTTCCATGTACGATGAGCTCTAGATAACCTGAACTGATACTGATTTCTGATGGATTTGATGTGGTAATGTTAGCTATGTGATACTGGTTGGTTACGATGATGAATGTGCGTGTGTGTGCGATTGGTTTGAAGGGATCAAAGACAATCTGCAGGTTGCCTTACATTACCATGTTGATGACAGGAAAATAAATTATCTTAATGCATGTAGAATTTGTTGCACTGTTATATAAACCATGCTGTGGTATTCTCATGTATCTGGAATCTGGATGCACTAATACTAGTAATATTCTAGGTTGGCAATTGCCTTTATTTTTGGCCATGGCTTCTGCTGCTATTAGTTGGTCGAAATGAAGCTGTTTAAAGGAGCTACTGCTTTCTTATTGTTGGAAAGCTACTTGTACTGGCATTATGTTATTTTCCTTGGTTCCTGCCATTGCTAACACCTTAGTCCCTGTCAAGGTTTGATTGGCAAGTAGGATTCATGTTAATCCTAGATTTAAGCTTGTTTAACGCTGTTAGGTTTTAGGGTGCGAAATATCAAGAACAACTAATGGCAACAACAGAATATTAAGTCTGAAAAACCCGAGTACAGGGAAATCTACAAAGCACAATACTCCATACTATTTGCTCACTACCACGGAGTGTTCCAACAAGCTTTACTCCCTCCCACACCACAGTCATACAGCCAGAGTCGCACTTTTTGCTCACATCCCAAAAACGGAGAGATGTTGCCCCAAAATAAAAATAAAAAATGTGTGTCACAGCAGAAAGGGAAAAACCAGAAAAACAAAAGTAATCAAACAAATAAAAAAAACAACAGACAAAAGTTCTCTTCCAAAGGAAACAACCAACAGACGTATAGACCATCTAAGTGGGTTCGTCAGCAACTCTTGCAGATATGAGATATCCATCTAGATTACCACAGCTTAATTGACAAAGATTATTCCTCCTCCGTGATCCAATTGGGGGGAGGCCAAAACGGATCACGGCCAAGCCAGGGGTTTTTGAAGGGGTGTTGGTACACAAGTCAAGCACAACGTTGCAAGGCAAAGGCTCTAGATTGTAACATTCAACTTTGTCTAAAAAGCAGCATTTCCTTCAGACTCCCTAAGATCCTTAGCCGAAATAGAAAACATGATGCCATCGCCCACGAGAAGAAATCTACCTCCCAAATCATCAGTATAGTCCCAAGCTTTATTCTCCTCATTCAGGATGTAAACTTTGAGAGCAACTATGATAGAACTTTATGCCACCAAGTATAAATTTGCATCTATCACTACCATATAAGCCTTCCATTTAACCTCGAGAGGTTTTGTGACAACCTCGAGTGTAGAAGTTCCAAGGGAAATCCTCATTAGCCTTCCCTCAGATTCGAGGACGTAAAAGTCACCTCTATAACAAATGACATCGTAAACGCCATGCTCCTTTTCCAAGGGAGTCCACACCTTATCTCCTAATTTCCAAAGTGCCAAGTTCCCATCATTGCACAAAGCTAGAACAGTAAAATGTTCCTCATGACCTTCGCTGATGTTATCATCTGCTAGCACAATGGCTTTTCAAATTTCCTTCTTTCCACGAGGTGGCACATCAAATTCGAGATTATAAGATCGATGAACTTCAGTGATCTTTTAATCGACCAAGTTTATACAGCGGGGACAGTTAGGAGAATGAACTTTATCAGTGCCGTGGCCGGATAAGTGACGTAGTAACGACCACTTGTTGGGAGCAATTTCTTCAACTTGGAAGATCCAACAAGGGGTGGTAGGAGAATCGGGGTGGCCTTCTGGTGGAAAGATCACGATGACTTTGTTGGGTGAGAACAAAGGGAGGATATGAATCCAGGCCAGAAGTTAGGTTGCCGGGTGGTTTAATGGGGAAGGGAAGTCGAAGTAAAAAAGCAGGATACATGGACTTAGGGGAGGGAATGGAGGAGCGCCACGATGAGCAAACAGCCCTGACATGACGAGTGTCCATCTCAGTCATTGACATGGAGGCGTTTGGCAATCATGGTTAGGATATTGCTCAGAAGGTTGCACCAGTTTGAGTACTGATCCATATGAACTAGAATGTTTTGCTGCAAAGCTCTCATCTGCTTATCTGGCTTTCTTATAGAGATTTTATACTAGTAGAAGAGTGCGTAGGCAGGCTTAAATGACTTAGTACTACAAATTACAGTAATCTCCATTGATCAACATTTATGTGTCTGTTGAGTTGCCTTTAATAAATGTCTGCATCTTCTTTGCACTTCCAACGCAATTCTCCTTAGTCAAATGCCAACTTTTTAAATTTTACTCCATTAGTCAATACTTGCACTGTTGCACACCAATCTGAACCTAGCTGCTTATTCAGTATGCCTTTATTAATCCTGTTCAAAGTACTATTAATTGGTTTGTTATGGATACCAAACATTTTTCAGCTTTAGTAGTGTACTGGTTTTTTATTGGTCATTTGGTTCACAATAGGAAGTGGTACTTTCTAGGAAGTTGTATTATGCCAAACAAACTGAAACTACAACGGTTGTTTTTGGCCTACAACAGCGGTTCCAAATGAGTGAAATAAAAGATAGCCAGTGCATCTGTGTTTGTCTGTGTACATTGTTCCCAATTAGTTATTGTGCAAGACGCTCAGCCTGTTTTAAGGAAGGAAGGATATACGCAGTTATTTGTTCATGTAGAATTGAATTGTGGTTCTGGGCTTAGGCTTGTTTTGTACTACTTGATTCCCATCGGATGTTTGAGGCCTATTTTTGCGTGTGCTAATTGCTAGCGTTTATGGTTTTGTTTACCTATATGATGAGAAAGATTATTGCGAGGAAGGTGTGATTGAGCATTTTCAAGATGATCGAAGGAAAAATTGCTCAGTGTTTGTGTCTGTCTAAATCGATTCCATTAGAGGCAGGATGAGCTTTTGAATAGCCTGAAGTGATACTGTTATATTCATGTTGATGGTTTTTCATGTAATATTAGCTTGTCTGTACACTGTACTGGTTGGTTAACCGATGATGAATGTGCACGGGCGTGTGTGATGGTTAAAGGGGACAAAAGACAATCTGCTAGTTGGCACTATTGTTACAAATCTTCACTGCATGAAACAAAGTGAATCAAAGCCAAGGTTGTAGTAAAAACAGTGATGATGAAGGTTATAATTTATGTAGGAATAAAACGGAAAACAAAATATTCATCCATAGATCAAAACAAATAAGACGGGAAATAAAATATCCATCCATAGATCAAAATTAAACAAACTTAAATTGCACATTGCTACAATATATTGTTCTATACGCTCGTCTAATTGTGAGATGGGTGGAAGCACTGAAGCATGGACACCTTTCCGAGGTTGCGTATTCCGTGTCGGATACCTAAAAATGACAAGACACGTCCGGAAGCGGATAGAACTCATCTCCCAGACGTGTCAAAATTGGTAGATCGACACAAACTGTTGAAAACCTCCGGAGACATGGTGGGAAACGGGGGGACACCAGGCGGACAAGCCTCCCCATTTTCTGGGTTTTAAAAATAAAAATAAAATAAATTGAATTGAATCCCCCTAAAACTTCTCCCCCTCCTCACATACATACGATATTTCTCTCTCTTCTCACCATCCAAACACCAATTCTCCCTTTCCTCCTTTCCTTCACCATGGCCGCAGTGCCATTCTCCGTTGACGTAAAATTCAAAAAGTTGGCATCGGAAGATGGAGAAATGCGTTAGAAGTGCAAAGAAAATTCACACATTATTACAGGCAACCCAACAGTAACATAAATGGCTGTGCACATAGTGGCTATTGCCATTTGCTCTTTATTTGTTCAATTTTTTTTTTTTTTTTCCAGTTTTTGTTTCTTTTCATTTCAAAAGAATTAAAGGGGAACACAATTTTATTCACCACTGACCACACTCTATAAACGAAAAATTGCCCACAATATACTATAGCATTCAAAATGCAAATGGCAAATTCTTGTGTACAACCGTCTAACTATTAGACGACCCAATCCAATAGTGACTTTTAGTAGTTTATTATTGGCTACTTTAGCCCTTGGGTTGGGTTGTCTAATGGTNTGTAGGTCTTGAATTCTTTATTTTTTTTATCCGGTTACGCATAGGGTTTTGATGAGGTGAGGATAACTTTTTTTTTTTTTTTTTTTTTTTTTTGTGGTTAGATAAAATATCTAGTGAGGCAAATAAATTTTATTATTAATGGACAAATAATTCTAATCAACTGAGTATAATTCATTTTATTCTTACCTTTACAATAATACTGATGACTATGAGAAAGACCATTGTCCTTACTTTTGTCAACTCTTAGACTGTGGAGAAGAGAAATGCTGATCTGTTTCTCCATTGCCTTTCATCTCCTATTAGTTTAGCACTTTAGCTATGATAGTAAGTTGTCTTACAGTTCATTTGTTGTCAAATTTTCGGTTCTAATCTCTTTCTCCGATCAGCTTTACCCAGCTCTGTTTGATTTTATCCTCATCGATTTTGTAACCTTTTATGAAGATATATTTCTTTTTATCTTTTTACTTCATAGAATTCTAGTGGTTCTAGTCTTAGGTAAATAAATATACAGTAGTTGGCATTCTAGTAGTCCTAGACCTCTATCAATGTTAGAATTTATAGTTAGGAGGGGTTTCATTAACGAACAATGATATGGTTAGTCCATGAATTAGTGTGAAGTGTACAAAAATACTGTTGGAAGATATTTGTTCCATTTAAAATTCAATAATTATGTGACTAAGATGACAATAGATTCATTTTAGCTAAAACCACTCAAACTCAATGATGAGATCTTATATACAACTAAAACCATTACGTAGCTTCAATGATGCCTGTTTTGTTTTATATCTCAGATTTGTAAATATGCAATGCTGCACCCTATATATCCATAATATCTCATTGTATACCAAGTTGTAACATACTTGAAAATCCGCAAAATAACAATAGCACAAAGTAAGTAGAGAGGGAAAAAGAGGAAATTTGAAGAAAGGAAAAAAAATAAAACGTGATGGAGGGTGGGGGGGTCTGTTGTTGCCATCGTTTATATATGTACAAGATATGGCTAGTAGTAGAAGTGGTTTCATAATAAATAGAATTCTTTTTTTAAAAACTTATCATTAAACTTTAGTTTCCTATCTAATGTATAGTATCTCCTCTTATGTTTCCTAACATGAGCCTACTTCTTATAATTATCTTTTAAAATTTTCACAAAAAAATCCAAAAAAAATGAGAAAATTCCTATCTTACATGGTGCGCCGAGGGATAGCAAGAATTATATACAAAAAAAAGTTAAAATAAAGAACCAAGTGGAGAAATAGCAAGACACTTGAAATTTGCTAGTTGATGTTATAATTTCAAACCTGCAAAATACTCAACAATCATTCACAATTTGAATGAAAAAGTACAATTTATGCCCCAACAAAATCGATAATTGAATGAATGAATTTATTTGGAATAAATCACTTATCGAAAGGATTTTAGAAAAAGTTGCATTCAAATAAAATACCTTTTAAGGAGGTACTTTTTACGTTAAATTGGACTTCATTCTACTTGAAAACATCTTTTGGTAACCATGCATACAATTAGACTTCCCTTTTTTTTTTTTATACTAATAATAATAAAAAAAAAAGAGTTTTATTTTATACTAATAATTCTAAAGCATTATTTAATTTCTATAACTTGACTTGATAAGAATTTTACTTGAACTACAACTTGACTTGATCAAAATTCTACTTGGACTATATTACTAAAAGCACCAATCATAATATAACTACAAATCAAACACCTTTTCAGAAAGAAGTTTTACCTCAACTGTTATATATACACACACAACACTATACATAACACCAGTATGAAAATTCTGAGAGTTTAACTTACCTGGGCCTCGAGTGGCAATGGAGCAAATATACAAATTTGGTCATACTTGGTTCGATCTTTGATTTTATTGTTATTTTTGAAGCCCGTTTATTTAGATTTAAGACCCAATAAATTAAGCGACAAATGAGTTCGAAAATATTAAACAATACTGGAACATGAACAGTAGAGGATTTGAACGTACGTTGATCCTTAATTACTTGATCTTTTTTATTAGCAAAATCTAATCACCAATCCCAAAATCTGCATGTTAAACATAAGTTACAGGTTAAATTGACAATACCTCATGAAGATTATTTTGACATGGAAGAGATCCAATTTACAACTTTCACTCCAATTGAATATAATAAAAATGCAATAAGAATACCAAGATCCATTCACCAGCTATCCTTTCTGATAGCATGGTAGGGTGGAAGCCACCTCTCGAAAAATTCTCGATTTATATATACATAATATATTAAGATTAAGATTGATTAGAAAAACCGAATAGAGAAATATCTAATTACTTTTAGCTCATATATACTTGTATTGTAGCAATATTAACAAGTATGGCTAGATTTAGAACCCTTCAATAGTATTATGCATTGCGCATAAAAATACTCCATGTTATTGGAAAAAGTAGTTGGATGGCCCGTACAATCCTATTGCTATATATAAGGATATTACGACTCTAATATTTTTCATCTACGCATGACTAATATCTTTCTAGTTTTTTTATTTTTATTTTTTTTTCAATTTTCTTAAGCATAAATAATAAAAGATTGATAGCCAAGTAATTCTTGTTAAAGAGGTACTTCAGTTATTTTATTTGAATAGTCAATCATAGCTTTCTGATCTCTTATCTTTTTTTTTTCTTTTATATATGCGTGCCATTTTTAATTTTTTTATCTTGCAAGATTTGTTGGTATGGCTTATATTAAGAATTTAAAATATGATCGAACTCACAAAATTTAATATATTCTTTATATATATATGGTACTATCAACAAAAAGAAAAACCAAAACAAAAAGATATACAGTCCTAGTACGCTTTTGCCATTTGGACGTTAAATCAAATAGATAGTCATGTAGGTCTATTTAAAAATTATAATATTTACACTTACCGAACATGTTGGGAGTGGAGGTTGGAGATATTGGGTTATACTAAACAAACTTTACATACATATTGAGTTCACCTTGTGAACAATAGATGATCACAAAACATGCAACATATGATTTGCAATAAGAAATAATAAAAATAAAATTAAAATCGATTCAATGAAACAAACCTCTCATAGGTATCGAATTCGGCTTATATTCAACAACAGATATTACGAAAATCTGCAAAACAACAATACCATGAAGTAAGTAGAGAGGAAAAAAAAGAAAAAGAAAAATTGAAGAGAGGGAAAAAAATAAAACATGATGGAGGGTGGGGGGTTGGCTGTTGCGGTCGCTTATATATGTATAAGAACTGGTTTCATAATAGAATTCTTTTTTGGTTTCGTATCATGACTCTACTTCTTATAATTATCTTTTAAGATTTTCACAAAAAAATCCAAAAAAACGAGAAAATTCTGTCCTATGTGGCTCGCCGAGAGCTCCCGCAAAGTTCCCGATTTATATATATATTAAGATTAAGATTCTCTAAAAGATTGCACGAACACTAGTAAAAAAAGTGTCATATACGTCTCCTCATAGGCGGTTGTCATTGTAACCGTCGCGTATAAGATAATATACGATGGTTGTTATTAATAACCGTCGTGTATAGGCTGATTATAAAAAATCAGAACTTTTAGAACAGCTATACACGACGGTCATGTAGAAAACCGTCGTGTATGATCGTACTTGGAAAAAAAAAAAAAAAAAAAGGAACCTCATATCGAATACTCGCTGCAAGTCCAACTGACTGCACGCTGCCTCTCTCTCTCTCTCACTCCTCAACACTCTCTCACTCAGCGCTCCATCTCTCTCTCTCCTCTACTCAGTCGCGTTCTCCATTTCCGGTCGCCGAACATTTCTCTCTCCTCTCGCGCGAGCACTCACCATTTCTCTCTCCTCTCGCACGAGCACTCGCCTGATTGCCAACGAGCACTCGTCTGATTGCCAACGAGCACTCGCCTTTCTCAGCCAACGAGCACTCGCCTTTCAGTCGCCCTCCTCTCGCCGGATTGCCGCTATCCTTCTTCGATTCGCCGGATTGCCGCCGGAGTCACCACTTCTCTCTCCTCCAGCACTAGCACTCACCAAATCAGGTTAGGGTTTTTATTTACTCTCCAATTTTCATAATTTTCCCTTTTCCTTTCAATTCTAGGGTTTCAAAATTCAATTTCAAATTGTATAGTGTTTTGTAACAACAAGCCTGAGTTTGAATCCGTTTTGTACGGGGAAATGCGAATTTTGGTAGGTAGTAATTAGCTCTAGGGTTCTTTAGCCGGGTAAAGGACAGATCTGTTCTCAATTTAATTACAAATTGAGGGATATTTTGGGATGAATTGAGGATTTGGTTTATCTAAATCTCTCTTTTTGAGCCATTGTCGTGTGTTTAGAGGGGCTCGTAAGATAAAGATTATGATTTTGAGTTCTTATCATCTCTTGGTCAATGAATATGTAATTAAAAACAGAATATGCTACACATGAGGATCTTTGGGGTGGGTGTGGAGCGGGAGAGGACGGCATTGAAGTATATTTCTCTTTTCAGTGGCATTAATGAGCGAGAACGATATATGCTGATTGGATTAAGAGCATATAGTTGTCAGAAATGTTCAAATCCTATAACTCTTGCATCGAAGAGAGAAATTTTTGGATGGGTGATCAACTATGTTTTGTTGCTCTTAACATAACTTCACTACTGAAATGAGATGGTTAATTCCATATCTTCGCTTTGTTCAGTACTCAAAATTTATGATTTCTGTTTTATAAGGGTGGCTTTATTGGCACTCCAACTGCATTCCATCAACTATAGATTCCAGTGATGTTTCTTTGCCCCATCTCCTTCCCCTTATTATGGTTTTTATTTTGTTGGTGATTTGGTTTGTGCTAGACAATTTGAAACTCCGCTTTACTGAAACACTTGCCAATGACCAGTCGGCTTCGTTTCTAAATTGCTCTTGGTCTTGTTTTCTGCTTCTGCAGCTGCTGGTGCCTCGTTGTTGCCGCTAGCTACATACAACCAAATGGGGCTGCTACATATCATTTTCTAGGTATGCTATTAGCTCACGTTCTATAGTATTGAAGTAGTATTTGCTTGTTTATGCAATACTATCTGACTCATGACTTGTTGTTGCCACTATTATCAGCCGCTATTTTCTGATATATATGTTAGTAGACTGTTATGTCAGATAGTAGCTAGGTTAAATTGTGACTGAGATGATTAGATTCGGATTAATTATGTTTTTTTTTCAATCACACTGTAACTTTCAGGTAAGCCTCCTCGTTTCCCTTAATGTTTTGCCCGATTGAACCCTAAATTTTGCTTGATGAGTAATTGAGGGTGTTTGAATTAGCTTTGATGTTAATATCTGACTCCTTGGAGTTCTTATTATGTCCATTGCAATGATTTTGATGTTTTTGATGATAAGTGGAGTAATCTTCAGCTTTTGCATCCGCCTTTTGCTAGTCCCATCTCTCTCTGTCTCTCCTCTACTCAGGCTGGAGATGATCTTTTGGTTAAGAACCTTATTCCTACTCTGCTTTTGATGGAATTTGTAAGAAAACAAGTTTAACACTTAAATGTGCGACGTAATGTGGTCAAATTATGTGGTTCTCTTCTCGTTTGCCTCTTCCATATCTAAAAATCAATCTGCATCTTCTCGTTTATCCTAGGGTGCATCTTCCTTTGAGCTTGTTATGCTTTCTTCATCTGATGCAATCAGTTCGTTGCGTGTGTTGTGTTGTTCTGCAGACATATTACTCCAAGCTTGTGAATGGAAAAGGAATCATCTTGTGAAGTCCACCACTCACAAAAAAGAAAAAATGAAAAAAAAGAGCTAATTAAGCTAAGAATTGGGGCTGGCTTGTTCACAACTTCTGTGACGTTTACACTTTTTATTGTTTCCTTTGTTCCCTTTCTTACTTACCATCTTTCTCAAGCATCTCATATAATTATTGTCTCATTTGGACTTTTCATTGTATAAAAAAGAGAGTATATATATGATGTAATTTCTATCCAATCAATTTTACTGCGTGCTATCTGCTTTGATTTGTTTCATCTTGCAAAGTGATTACAAACTTTTAGGCTTTGAGTATCTTATAAAATGGTTCCCTTTGGTATGGACTTTGGGTATGGTACATAAATTTGATTAAAACAAAAAGTCTCATATTTTAGTGGTTATCTATAGGGGTGAAACTTATTCGAATATATATATATATTCTAAACCAGTAAAGAAGATGAGAGTTTGTGTCAACTTAGTAAAGTAGGCTTGGTGAGTGGAAAAAATAGTTTGTACTTTTTTTCAGGCAAGTTGTGGAAGTAGCAGAAGGTTGAGCTACATATTACATATTGTTTGTAAATTATTTGAAGCCTATTAGCTCAGTTGGTAGAGCATTTGTGCTATTGCACAAAAGACATGGGTTCAAATCTCATATAAGCTTTTAGTTAATAGCCATCGTGTATGGTCACTATACACGACGGCTTTTAGTTAATAGCCGTCATGTATGGTCAAATATACACGACGGCTAACAACCGTCGTGTATTCCCCCTATACCATGCACGATCTCTTTGTACGGATCACCTTATGACCGTCGTGTATGGTCCATAACGACCATCGTGTATGAACTTTTCTCCACTAGTGGAAAGGCAATTGAGAATATTTACATATAATTTATGTATGTAATTAAGCGTATAGTGCTGCTGCTGTTGCTGGCTGGAACAGGTGCTTATCTGGAACAGTTCCACTAGCACACAGCTTAACTCATGCTACAAACCCATACTTGATCACCTGCGACCTTTATCTATCCTAAGCATAACATGTACTCACAAGAAATCTAAAGAAACATAATTAAAGCTCGAGTAACAAAGACTTCTTGCTCTTCTTGATCTTTAATAAGCACCAAGGTCCAATCATCAACAATCTTGATTAACCTTCAAACATTCAAACAAAACATATTGCAACACATTAGCACAATTAAGCTCACTTGTTTGTTATCATCAAAACCAATAACTCAACACAGCTGTAGCATGCCCATTAACCAATGAACCATCAACATTGATTTTGATATAGCCGACTTCCAGAGGGTACCACCTGACCATCTGGCGCACTAAAACATAAGAGGTTAGAGAAGGGGATGGGGAGGAAGTGTCAAATGGGGGAAGGGGATGGGGAGGAATTGTCAAATGGGGATGGAGTACGCAACGCCCATTAAGTGTAAAATTTCCTAACCACAACAAGGACTTGAATTGGTCGAAAAGGCTTGTCCCGAAAAACCAACACATTGCGTGCTCGCCAAATGCTTTAGAGCATCTTTTAGGAATTTAGCAGCGCAATTAATACAGGTGACATTAACGTTCAAGAATAAACAACAACGAACAATAAAGGACACAAAGAGATTTAACGTGGAAACTCGAGAAACGGGCGAAAAACCACGGGATCGATCACACAACCCAAAACAGAATCCAGTATGAGTAAACAAGGTTATTGGGTTATAAGCGTTACAAGCTTTCAAACCTCTCACATGGCTATAGCTATGCTACCCACCTCACTCAATGTGTTTTCCCCATAGTAGAGTTAACGTAGTACAAACATAGTGAATATTATCACCACCTCGATGAATAACCCAAGCCCAAAGGGCTTTCCGCTCTCTAACCCGGACATCCTACATGGCTTGTTAGCATCCCTTCAATTATAACCGTGAACTCTATATTTACAGTGTCTCCATAGAGCAAACCACCTTCTTAATCTAACTCCCACTAGAATTAGGAAACTATCTTTAGCTAACTCCTTCTCCAAGTAACCTTCCTAATTACACAGAATTTTACCCGTTCTAAACAACCTTAGGAAATATTCTTGTATCATTAGGAAACCTGCTAAAAAGGATTAGCTAATAATTATAATACTCGATCATAGAAGGATTCCAATCGAACCGCAAAGCTAAAGACAACCGCTTGCACGTATAGTACTCACCCTTTTGACTGCCCACCACTAAACATGTGGCTGCCCAGCATACATTTCATTTAATATCATTAATTAATTGAGTTAACAAGTACAATGCCCAGCAAGCCCGTCAATTCCCGATGATCCAATACTACGACTTTGTTATGATTAAGCCCACTTCTATGTATTTGATTTTTGATCCTATCCCAACAACATCAAATTAACCTTAACAAGGTCCTCGTTAGAAGAGGACGAGTCTGAACGGAGAACCCCAACCCAACTGAAGATATGAGAAGATGGG
>BSSO01005660.1:0-12874 GCA_030267885.1 Mesembryanthemum crystallinum | reverse complement strand
ACTAACTAAATTTCTTCTAACACTAGGAACATGACGAACATTATGGAGAGATAAATTTTTTTGCTGGAAGTCATTCTTAAATCAACACGTCCAATTCCGGCTACTTCTATGGCAGAATTATCTCCTATGGTTACACTACCCCCACTAGAGACTTGATAAGTGGAAAAACAATATCGATCAGAACACACATGTATATTTACACCATAATCTAACCACCAATCATTGTTAGCATACACAAAATTAATCATAGGGAGAATCGAAACTGATTGTGAGGTGGGATTCGTAAAGCTTATATTGTCTAAGTTCATATTGACTAATTCAAAGCCAAAAGACTTTTAAAACAAAATGCAAGGTATTCAAGGAAAATGTACCTTTGTTTCTTATGTGAAATATTTACACCTTAAATAACAAAATACCAAATAATTAGGTAAATTATTACAACTACTCAGCAACTTAACAAATATTTGAACATGTACACCCCAAATAACAAGTATGAGTAAAATAATATGCCAAAAACCTCTTATATAAGATTATGACTAGGTATATGGAAATTTGTTAAGCAAATGTCACTAACCAATGCAATTTATATGAAATTTTGATGTTATCAAGTGTAGATGAACTTCCCTAAACACAAAACTTATATGCACAATGAATCTTATATTATGCTAATAACAAAATCAAATTTTATTCCGATATCACTTTATTTTATTTTTATTTTTAATTTATTTTAATACTATCAATAAATCAAGTGCACAATGATGTTTATTTTTTCAATGTATAGATGCTATGTATTAAGGACAATAAATGAAAGTTATATGCAATTACCCAAAAACATACCAATAATTCTTACAATATCTCTAGTATTTAAGGTGTAATCAATACAATATATAATATGTAATCAATCAAAAGCTTTAATGTGATTTTGAAAATCAGAATACGATAAAATAATAGACTCAACAACTAGTCAAGATTAGTACTCTACTACACTACTCTTATCCGACTAGTAACGTAGGTCAATTTAAGTATATAGAGAATTATTAAGGAAAGGTATAGTCAAAGCCAACTTTATGCAATGGACTAAATACTCAATACCGCAAGATATGGTGCTAATATACCTTAATTGTAGATCAAAGATATAAATGTAAACCTATAACAATATACAAATTACGTCACTCCACCATGTCAATTAATCATAATTAATGACAATATAATTTGACACTGAGATATAATAACGTTCAATATGAAAAAGGGACAATCACTTAGTAAATTTTTTTTAAAAAAAAAAAAACGAATGCAATGTCAGTGCTGTACAACTCAACGTCTAAAACAAATAAACCAAATAATTCAAAACAATTTGATTTTTTTTTTTTTTTCCTTTTCCCTTTAAGTTGTAGTCCAAGTAGCAGGTATTAGGAGAAAGGGATTAAACTGGTATAAGTTATAACCAATATGAAACTTTCACAAATTTTACTACCCACACAATTAACTATTTGTAATATGGTAGTCTAAATAAAGAGAAAGACAAATTCAATTTGCTAATATTAAACCAAACGACCCAAGGAACAAATTAGTATGCTACTGTTATGAGTTTATTACTCAACAAAACAAAAACAACGAACTTAGATTGTTAGAAAAAATAATAGTAATAATAATAATATGAAATTGGTTAAATAAATAAATAATACAAATAATAACAAGAGTAAGGTAAGAGATCGCTGGCGTCGATGAAGCACGTCTAGGACGCTGTACTAAGATCGTTGTGCCTCCCTACACGCGGGTACAACCGGTTAACAAACGACCCCAAGACTCACAGCAATCGGCTCCTCTATGTGTGTGTCCACAGGGAGTGTGGGATGAACTAGCCAAGCCTCGTCACCAAAAACTGGAAAACTAAAGTATTTGAGAGTTTGGGTATAGAAGACAAGTGGGAGATGAAAGTACGTAGTTCTTTATGTATTGGGTTTCATCCTAGGCCATTGTTTATATAGGCTCTAGTATTATAACCCCCACATACCCAAAATAATGAGCATTATTCTAATATTAAATTTAGAAGATTACAAATAATGAAAGTCATTAAAAATAGAGAATAAAACTGAAAATTTAATACATAATAAAATTGAATTTTGAAACTTAAATTTTCCAACAAGAACTCCCCCTCCTCCAATCTCTCTCTTCAACGCTGCAGAAGCCCAAATTTACTCACAAACCCAGAAACCCGTAACCCAAACCCAGAACCCCCTCTCCAATCTGTCTCTTCAAACCTGTTAATGTTAAAGAAGTGAAAAGAGAAAAAAATGGTTTGGAAAAGGAAGAGACTGATTGAAAAAATAAAAATGAGGTAAAATAAAATACTAATTTTATACTTTCGCTGGAGATGCTCACCGGAACACTAAAAGTGAGTGTATCTGCACTTTTTGCCTATTTTAAATACTTAAATAGTATCGGAATTTTTGAAAATACCCATGTGGTAATAGGGGTATTTTGGTATTTTTAACTACCCATCTGGTAATTCGACGAATTATAAATATTAAATTCTCACAATTTTCGACGAATTATAAATATTAAATTCTCACAATTCTCTAAAGAAATTGAGAATTATATGGTTTATTTATTCAAAGGATTCGAAGAGAAATTAAATCATTTCATTATTTGATTATGAATAATAATCACGGTTTTAATTAAATTGGGCTAGAACCCTGGTTTGCTTTGGGAATAGTGTTGGATTAGAGAGCATGAGCTTGAGAGTTTGGGCTTAGGACAAACTAGGGAGCTCTAGTCAACCGAAGCCTATATAAACTCAAGAGTGAGTTAATTCTCCTCTTTTACCACCTATTCAACCTATTGCTTAGTGTAGAACCCGGGACCTTCCCCCACAACAAGGATGACTGCATCCGGGTTGTGTTCGTCGTCTTTGTTGATTTTAGGTTTTTTTTGCCAAGTTTTGCTTTATCATGTTTTTGTTGAATTTCTAGTCGGGGGACTTTTTTCGAGTGCATGCAAAAGTAGAGAAATCGCCACCATATTTTATGAAATATGAAACCATTTTAAATGGCTTGAACACGAATATCTGGAGAGATATCACGAATAAGCCTATTTGCATCCCATTCCCAGATGGGGAGCAAATTCAAATGCCCAATAAAAGATACTTGAGTTCATGGGTGTAGAACTAGTTGGAGGCCAACTAGCCCGTTGGTGATGTTCAACATTTTGTATCAATTTCTAAGTTATCTCTAAGTGATTTAAGTATTTGACAAGTAACGGTGTTTTGATGCACATGAATGAGTTCAAATGAATGAATCAACCTCATTTAGAGCCCATATTCATGAATGAAATCAATGTAGTGAACCACAAGTGATTGGTGCATCGATTTCATTTAGGTTGTTTTTAGGCAAGAATCGTGCCTTGGAAACAATAAATTAGTTGAGCATGATTTATTCGGTAATGTTTAGCCAAGTGAGCATGAGATTGATTTTGTGCCAAATTTATTCACATCTTGAAATAAGGAATAAAACCCAAAAATCACATGATGGATATCATTTAAAAGCTAATCATGATATGAACAACACCAAGAAAAAAAAAATAAAATAGAATGAGAAATTAAGAAAGAGATTGAAAGATACAGTCACCAAGTTAATGTGCCCTCGGGATAGCTCATTGAATTAGAAAACCTTTGGCTTGAGTATGATCTTGCCAAGATCTTGATACTTGGAGGATGATGATGAGTGCTAGAGCTTAGAGGAGAGACAGGCTCTTGCCTTATTTTCTCTCAATTCCTTTTCTCTCAAACAAGTCAAAATCATGTAGGAATTCTTGAGAATTGCTTTCCACATTTTGGGATCCGGAGTTCCATATTTTCCAATTTGGAGAGAAAGAGATGTGCCCTCTTATTGAGAAGTTTGAGGCTATTGCCGGTTTTCCTAAGGGCGCACTTCCCGCTCTTCCATCTGTTGGTGAAAAATTCAGTGAAGATATTCGAGGATTTTGGGTTGTCTAAGTCCCAAGTGAAGACCCTTCTTGCTTTCGACCGAGCCGACCTTGTCGGGCTCGTGCTCACCTTCTCAACGATGAAGAACATCCACGATACAATCACTTTGAGGTACAAGAGACATGCCTTCATCTTTTGTTTATTCCACTGCTTCCTTTTTGTTCGTAAAAAAGAGAATCAGGGTAACACCTTGCTCTTGAGGGTAGTAGAGCAAGTCCATTAGGACTACTCTCCTTTCATTCTCGGTGGTGGGCGAGACGATGCTAGGTTTAGATAGCCTCGATACTCATCGGAATGGCGCTTTTACGGGAAGCCCTCTTCTAATTCAAGTAAGGATTAATTAATGTTTTGTGCACTATTTTCCTTCTTTAGGTTTTTGTCATTTTCACATCTAGTGTGGATATTTGATACTCCTCTCTCTTTGTTTGGTAAGATTTAGTTATTCAGTTGTTCTAAAACTGAGACAAAATCCTGCTAATTGATGCTTAAACTCGAGATACTTTGGCACTTGCGTAGGAAAGGTTTAATACTCTTCTTTCTCCTTTTTTGAGAACATAGTAGTGAGAATAACCAAGACAAGGAACATAGCTCACCATACAAGTAGGATAATCACATGTAATCTCCTGATTCTACTCGAGGACATAGTTAAGTTTATCACAATTAGCATTGGCAAATGCAAGTCCTCTCTTTGTATGTATCAAGACATTACCACTAGATGTCACACCTAGTAAATACGAACCAGGGTAATCTTGTAGAGACCCTGCTTTGAAATCCACCCTAAATAATTTCTTCCACGAATCCCATTCGCTATACCGTTCTAGCATCCACAACTCAACACAATCCGTGCCCGAAAACATTGCTTGAGTTAGACGACAAAGGACAATATTGTTTGGTTCTAGGATTCTAAGGGATGTGAAGGTCTGATTGATGACAATATTGTTTGGTTCTCTGATTCCAAGGGATGTGAAGGTCCGAAAGTCAATCGCCCCAAATTTCTCACAGCATTACTCTCTTGTACAAATGGTAGCTCCTCAAATACCTCTTTGATCAAATCAAATCTAAGTAACGAAACATTGTGTCCATGATCTGTATCAGTATCACGACGTACAACCGGCCAATGTAAGGCTTCATTAAGCAAGATGGCCTCCGAGGATTCAAATGCGAGACCATCAAGAGAAGTATTATCATTCAAGTGTCTCCATTTGTTACCACTCATTGTGTATATTTGCGCTCTCCAACACCAATTAATAACAAAACTGTTGGGACTAAGACAATCTTAATTCATCACGACTATTTTGCAGTCATTCATGAAGGGAGCTAACCCAAACCCATATGCATTTACTCGTCTCATTATTTGAGTACAAGTGATTTTCCTGTATTCATTGGTGGCAGGGTTCGAAAGGGTGATTAAATTTGAGAGTTCGTCGTAAAGGCATATAAGCCCATCACATGATCCAAAAACTTCATATGGAGTTTCATACGGGTGAGGAACTAAGCTGCCGGTCGAGGAAGATATAGCAGAATTAGTATCAAAATCGAGGAAAGAGATAAAATTATAAGGATGGATTAGGAGGGTTAATGGTGATGAGTTGGTGTTCCAAGGGCTAATTTGAAGGTGCGATTTGTGAAAACAGGGTTGAAGATTAAGGATTGCCATTGTTTGGAGACTAGTTGAAAGCGCTTTAATGATTTGATGGGCAGTTGAAAGAGGATTTTATGGACTAGTTCTTCGGGTACTTGGCAGTTGTGTGCCCTCTTCATCCTCTTGTTGTAGTTGGCCATAGCTAGGATTTTTAATGGAGGTAAGATGCGTAGAGGGCTAAGCTAATTAATCAGGATGGGGTTTAAATAGAAACTTTCAATTATGTTGGCTGGATTGGGCCTAAAAATTGCTTCTTTCTTCTTTTTCTCCTCCGAATCACGGGTTTACCTAACCCTTTAAGCCGAAACGTAAGTTTAAAGAATTTAAAAAATAAATAAAATTTAGGCTAGAATAAGCACGGTAAGAGTTGAATAAATTAGACTCAGACCATTAATAAGGGTGCACACTGCACAGTAGAGTCGAGAACAAAGGCTTCATTGAAGCCAATTGATAAATGTCTAATTGAAGTTGCGAAATATACACGACAGTGCTTGCAACCCCAAATTCATTGTTGTTGCCACAGTTCTAAGGGTAAATATATTATACTTGTGTCTGCTGGACTCAGAAAGAGAAACTTAAAAGATCTAATTTATATATGCAACTTATATGCTTGAATCAATTCTACTGTGTTTATAACAGTAAAGAATTACAGATTTGAGAAGTACATGTGAAATATGGATAAGTAAAGTACAACTACAATTTGTACATTGAACAACACTTCGTCAATATAATCATAAGTGATTTTAAGGAGTACACTGATTCAATATAGTCATAACTGATTTTAGGGAGTGTTCTTGGTAGCAAAGTTCTCAAAGTAAGGAGGAGTCGACTTATCCTCCAAGCCGCTGAAATCAGAGTCTAACGTTGCAGCCACATGATCATCAGCGAGCGATGCAGTTATTACCTTCGTCTTCATCATATGAAACTTGGGTAAAGGCACGGAACTCAGTGGGGGCGACTTCATGTAGCAAGGTCCAGCCCAAAAGAATCCGAGGCAAGACCGTCCTTCAACAAGAACGACCGCTTCTCTTGGGTATTCTTAACAGTGGCGGCCTTCTTCAAGTTCTTCTTAACAGCAATCGGGTTATAGATCTTCTTTGGTAAGCTTCTTCTTGAGGGTTTAGCATCCTGAGCAATATCCTTGGATCTTGACGACATCAAAGTTTTTTCATGACCAGATGAAGGGGTGGGAAGCAATCCTGGCCGCGTCCCAGGTTTAGGGGTGGAAAGCAGCCCTGGCATAGGAAGCAAGCCGCCTGATCTACAAGTAGACGATGAACCAGAACCACCAAAGCCAATACTATAGTTACCATGTTGAGGTTGAACCACTACAAGAGTCTCCATCTCGTGTAAGGGAAATAGGAAGAGATTTAAGTTATGGAGTGAAAAGGGAGGTTGAATGTTGATTGTATATCCAATATTGAGGACATGTCAGGGTTTATTTAAAGGGATGTCTGAAGTCGGTTGCAGCAAAGATGTCTGAAGTCGGTAAACAAGAGTGTCAAATGGACTTTGATTACTAATAATGCGAAGCCTAGAACAAAGAGACTAGTTTTGTTTTACTAGTTATCAGCCCAATCGTTTTCCCCTTATCTTATCTAATTATATTAATTACAATTTTATTATTTAGGTTGGATAAAAGTTTCCTTTTCAAAAAAGGTACAATGTATATTATCAAGTAACACTTTTGCGCAATCATCTAATCGTTGGACGTATGGGCTATTTTTTTCAAAGTAGGGATTACTTTTAGCAACCTATAGATGACATTTTACAACTTTGGTTAAATTTATAAAAATAAGCTAAGTTGTAAAAAGTCACCCCTAAATCGCTAAAATTCATAAATTACGAAAAGTCACCATAGAATTGGGTTGTCTAATGGTGAGACGGTTGTACCCAACAATTTCCGTATATTATCTTTTGGTTAAATTTCCTTTTTCTTTTTTTTTTCTTTTTTTTAAGGTAAGGGTTAAATTTGAGTTATCAATTATATTGGTGATTGAAGTTTTTTAGAGTTTTGATATTGGTGACTCAAGTTTATTTCATTTGGTTTTAGTGACTCAAATTTGTTGTTTTTTGTTTTAGTATTTTCCATCATAACAAGTTATCCAAATATAAGTTTTTTTTTTTAATTCTTATTTATTTTTTTTTTTTAGTTTTTTAAGTGATAGTTAGGGAAAAGCTTGACTCATCTTTATCTAACACTAGAGCAACTGAACACATGGGCTATGTTTATTTCAACTGAATCGTGCCTAAATCGAACTGTAATAAAGTGAATGAGATTTGAAAAAATAGTATTGTTGTGAGACAAAATAACTTGCATAACTGTATTCAACTGAAACTGAGTTGGACTGAATGGATGATGAAAACGATGAAATTTACAATGTATATTATCAAGTAACACTTTTGTGCAACCGTGTAACCGTTAGACGCACTTTTTCCAAGGTAGGGGTTACTTTTAACAAGCTAAGGGTGACATTTTACAACTTTGGTTAATTTTATAAAAATAAGCTAAGTTGTATAAAGTCACCCATAAATCACTAAAATTCATAAATTGCGAAAAATCACCATTGAATTGAGTCGTTTAACGGCGAGACGATTGTACCAAAAAAATTTCGTATATTAGTAAGCCCACCCCAAGATGAGTGCTCTCCTATTCCGACTTCCCCAGAGCCGCTGATAGCACAGCCGAGACAGCGACGGCTTCTCTGCCCCTGCGGGATGGAGCGGCAGAATTTTTGGTTAAATTTCCCTTTTCTGTCTTTTTTAAGGTAAGGGTTAAATGACTTTGAACACTGCATAGATAGATACTACTAACATAATCATTAACCTAATTCCAGTTCAGCTTCTCATAATATAAAACTGAACCCTTTTCACACATTATGAAAACCTGCTAACATTGTGAAAGTAAATGACATTGTAGACATTACTTATTCAGTTGTTGTAAAACTGAGACAAAAACCTGCTAATTGACGCTTAAACTCGAGGTACTTTGGCACTTGTGTAAGAAGGTTTTAATCCTCTTCTTTCTCATTTTTGAGAATATAGTAGTGAGGAGAAGCAAGACAAGTAACATAGCTCACCATACAAGTTGGATAATCACATTTAATCTCCCGATTCTCCTCATCGAGGACATTGTTGAGTTTACAACAATTGGCATTGGCAAATGCAAGTCCTCTCTTTGTATTTATCAAAACATTGCCACTGGATGTCACACCTAATAAATTTGAACCAGGGTGACCTTGCAGAGACCCTGCTTTGAAATCCACCTTAAATAATTTTTTCCACGAATCCCATTCGTCATACCGTTCTAGCATCCACAACTCAACACAATCCGTGCCCCAAAACATTGTTTGGGTTAGACGACATAGGAAAATAATATTTGGTTGTACGATTCCAGGGGATGTGAAGGTCCAATTGATGACAATATTGTTTGGTTCTATGTTTCCAAGGGATTTGAAGGTCCGAAAGTCAATCGCCCCAGATTTCTCATAAGCATTACTCTCTTGTACAAATGGTAGCTCCTCAAATACCTCTTTGATCAAATCAAATCTAAGTAATGAAACATTGTGTCCATGAGCTGTATCACGACGTACAACCGACCAATGTAAGGCTTCGTTGAGCAAGATGGCCTCCGAGGCTTTAAATGCAAGACCGTCAAGAGAAGTATTAGCATTCAAGTGTCTCCATTTATTATCCCTTATTGTGTATATTTACGCTCTCCAACACCAATTAATAACAAAATTGTTGGGACTAAGACTATCTTGATTCATCAAGACAATTTCGCAGTCATTGATGGAGGGAGCTAACCCAAACCCATATGCATTTGCTCGTCTCATTATTCGAGGACAAGTGATTTTCTTGTATTCATTGATGGCAGGGTTCGAGAGAGGGATCAAATATGAGAGTTAGTTGTAAAGGCATATAAGCCCATCACATGATCCAAGAACTTTAGATGGAGTTTTACATGGGTCAAGAACTGAGCTGCCGGCCGAGGAAGATATAGCAGAATTGGTATCAAAATTGAGGGAGGAGACAAAATTATTAGGATGGATTAAGAGGGTAAAGGGTAAGCATTTGGTGTTTGAGTGGGTGAATTGAAGATGAGATTTTGTGAAAACAGGGTTGAAGATTAAGGATTGCCATTGTTTGGAGACTAGTTGGAAAAGTTTTAAGGATTTAATGGGAAGTTAAAGGAGAATTTTGTGAATTAGTTCTTCGGGTACGTGGTGGTTGTGTGCCCTCTTCATCATGGTCTCCTTCTTGTTGGCCATAGCTAGGGTTTGTAATAATGGAGGTCTGGTAAGCTAATCAGGACTGGGTTTAAAAAGAAAGTTTTAAGTTGGCTGGGTTGGGCCTAAATTTTGCTTTGGTTTACATTCCTTGATCTTCACTGTTGGGTCCAAGCACACAAACTGAGGAAAATTATGTGTATGATCATATTTTGGAAGGTAGATTGTTTGTGTAGGAGAGTAATTTGGAAGGTAGATTGTTTCCCAATATTGTTACAAGATATGGTGTAAAATTAGAAATGTGAGTAGTTTCGTTATAGTTTTAGACTTGTAGTTGTATTAGGATATTTCATAGCCTATAAAATTGTGTTCTTGATTATCACTCATCTTATTCACCATAGAATTCCATGAATTCCACCAGTCAAATGGTTTCATGTTTAAACTCCATCCTATTAGACCAGTACTCTTTCTATGTTTCACTATCATATAAAGAGCTGTCGCTATTTTCATTTTCTGAAAACACAATTATCAATATCAATACAACACAAAACTAATATCAGATAAACTTAGCTTCAATGGAAGAAGGTACATGAAACTATGAAAGTAGCAATTCATCCAAGGGGCTAATTAAAGTTACAAATCAAGTGAAATGGAATCTAACAATAATGACAGTAAAAACATAAGCAATATGTTTTTTTGATCCTATTGTTGAACCAATAGAAGCACATGGAAAACAGATTTCTTGCGAAATCCATACGTGCTCTTAGGCTGCTTAGGATACAACCGATCTCCTTATTGTAGGAACTTGGTAAATTTCTAGTATTCTTTTAACATAATGAAGCATACACTTGGTTCATAACACAATAAGATGGTACGACAAGGTAACGTTGGATCATAGGCTTGAACTTGTAATAAACCAACAAACTGATGATGATACTGCAGTCTGCATGCAACCCTCAAAATTGTTTTTGTCACAGTTCTAAGGGTAAACATAATATATTTGTGCCCGCTTGACTCATAAAGACCTACCCATGTAACAATTCACAATCCAAAGGCTAGTAAAGGAATTTATTTATATTATTAATGAGAAAAGGAGAAAGTTAAAGACAATCTAATTTAAAGAAACCTGTATGTTTTAATAAATTCTACTGTAAACAACAAGTAAGAATTTCAGATTTGAGAAGTAAGGTGAAAGTAATGGATCCGTAAAGTAAAAACTACAACTTGTGCATACAAACTACAATGCCAACTAACAACAATGATTCAATCATAAGTATTCTGAGTGTTCTTGGTAGCAGAGTCGATCATTACTGGTGGATTGATCAAGTTCGGATTGTGATGGTTGGGGAAGCAGGAGTCGACTTATACCGCCAAGCCGCCAGACTCTAACGCTACAGCCACAGGCCGGAAGTGATCACCGTCAAGCGACACAATTCGCTTTGTCTTCAACACAGAAAACTTGGGTACAGGCAAGGAATTCGATGGAGGAGACTTCAAGTAGCAAGGTCTATCCCAAAAAAACTCCGAGATAAGATTGTCCCTCGACATCAACGACCGCTTTTCCTGATTATTCTTAACATAGCCAGCCTTCTTCAAGTTATTCTTGACAGCAATCGGGTTATTGATCTTATTCGATAAGGTTCTTCTTGAGGGTCTAGCATCCACAGTAATATTCTTGGATTTCGGCGACATCAAAGTTATCCCATAACTAGATTTATGGGTCGGAAGCAAAGCTGGCAGCGCACCAGAGCTAGGGGTAGGAAGCAGCCCTAGCAACGCCCCGGGTCTAGGGGTGGGAAGCAACCCTGGTCTACATGTAGACGATGAATATTTATTACTATGAGGTTGAACCATAGCTACAAGAGTCTCCATCTCGTGTAATCAAAGAAGATCAGATTGATCAAATTAGCTAAAGGATATATGGAGATGGAAGCAATGAATAACAAACACAAGGAGAGATATGAAGTGAATTGATGTTGATTATTGTGTATTCATATTGAGGACCTCCTTTAAAAAGGATGTTGAATTCGGCAAGTTTGTTGAAGTTGGCTTACTGATGTAGTAAAAGTAAATCCTATCATTAAATTACCCTTTCTTTTCTTATGCCAAAAGCATGAAATATAATTTGTTATCCTTTTAGTGTTTCTTCTTCAACACTAGTAGTTTAATTTCACGCGTTCAATTCCTTCACGTTATTATTATTATTATTATTATTATTATTATTATTATTATTTACTTGCATATTTAATTACCTAAGTGTATCCTAATAATAATAATAATAATAATAATAATAATAATAATAATAATAATAATAATAATAATAATAATAATAATAATAATAATAATAATAATAATAATAATTAGACCTTTGAAACGGGTCGGTTAGGTCAGGTTTGGATCATTTTCGAGTCGGACAGTCAGGTTCGGATCATTTTTAGGTCGGGACGTTTTCGGGTTCTGGTCGAGAAATGATCACTCTGACCTAGAGATGTTGGGTTAGGGTCAACAACACCATTTATGTATTTTTTTTCCTCCATTAATTTTTAACCAATAATCTTGTAGAAAATGAAGTAATGTACAAGGTTTTACCTTACTGTAACTAGTATTGTACAATGTGTTTTATGTTGTAATTGTATGTACATAAAAAAGCTAAAAATTTGGTAAGGTAATAATCAATTGCACTATGATGATTATAAGAGCAAATATAACTTATTTGCAACCACTTTCATGAATAACATTTGCTCACTACCAATAAATAAATAAAAAAAAAAACACAAACTGTATGTAAATTATGGGTTTTAGAATAATTTGTCCATATTTCTATTCATAATATTAAACATATAATTCAAGTTTTCAGGTCATGAGTTGAGTTTGATACTAAAATTTTCGTGTCAATCAAGTCCAGGTCAAATCGGGTTTGGGAATCATAAAATCTATGTCAGATTATTAAATCGGGTTAGGTTTGGGTTGGATTTGTGGGTCGAGTAAGATTTTGTCTTTTTGATAATAATAATAATA